>JAEIIL010024032.1:0-54620 GCA_018905715.1 Drosophila lini | reverse complement strand
GAGAAAAAAACAGGCAGAAGTGGAGAAGAAACCCAGAAAAAGAGAAAACAGGATGCTCATTTAAATATTTAATGAAGTGCCTGTGTTGCTGCAAGAGATCTAGGCTGCAGCTAATCGTGCCAAGCTCCCCACATGTAACAGTTTCTGTTTTTTTCTACACTTTAGTTTCAATTTTTTCTCTTCTTTATAGGTATGTTGTGGTTTTGTGTTTCTTTTTGGCTTTGGTGGCGGGGCACCTCTTGACCCATTTCGAGGCTGTCTTTAATTAGAAATTAATTGCAACAAAATCGGGCGGAGTGGAGGGAAGATGGGAGAAGAAAATGAAAAGCAAGATGCAGGCGGCGCCTGGAGCGCCTTGAATTGATGGACATGAGCTTGTTGCAAGCCTTGACTTGACACATGCCAAAACAGGCAACCCAACTATGAGCCGACTTCAGTTTTTATTCTGGCTTTGAGTGTCTGCACCGGGAAAAAATATGATTTACTTACTGAATAATTTAAAAATAGGTAAAAGGAGCTTATAAAATGTAATAGAATGTTTGTATAGAAGTTTTTATCTTGGACCAACAGTCATTAATTTTTTTTTTTATTAATTTTCTAAAATATTTCAAACTTTTTCTGTAGGTCCGCTAATAAGATTTTCCCACTAGTAAAAATATTAAATAATTTCCCTACCTTTTTCCTGTGTAGCTGCAGCTGCCTTTGCTTTTTTATTTATTTATTTTGGTTTGCATTACATGGACATGCCTTCAATTCAGTTGGCAACACCTTTCAGTCAAGTCATGGTCTGTCTTGGCCGGGTCTTGTGGTCCATTGTCTGGATGGTGGTGTGTGTCTCTCTCCTTATTTCACTCCGCACCGCCTACACAGGGAGCTCGGTGATTTTTGCTTAAATTTATATTTACTTTTGCCTGGCTGTTGGATGGACCTCATGTTGTTATCATGTGACATATGTGCATCAACGCCCCATGTTCGTTCGAGGCCTGTCAACGCGGCCAAGAAAGACACCCGTGGTGGTGCTGTGGTGCTGTTACTGTTGGCTGTTTGCTGTGGTTGGCGGTGCCGCTTCTGCTGGCGGTGGAGTGGGTCCAAGATTTATGCTGACAACTCAGTGTTTGATTGGCAAATGGATGGGGTCGTGGCTTCGGGGGAGCCAGCGCGTCGTATGCGTAATTTGACAAGTCTTAAAGTTGCCAGTGATTTAATGCCGGAGAATACACACCCAATACAGTAGAGCTGCAGCCAGAGAAGTGGCAACTTCCGCATGCCGCTAATTGGCAGGACCATAGTGTGTGTGAGCGATGGTGCAGAGCGGAGCCACAGGGGGCATCCTTGGCTGGCAATTAACCCGCATTGCCCCAGTCGGTCGGGTAGTTGAACTCCAAGTCAGGCTTTTGTTCTCTCCTATGGCTATGCCTGCTGCCTTCTTTCTTTTTTCGGCAATAAACTAATGAGCGACAAAATGCAAAAGCCGCAGACTAGTGAGAAAAGGAGCGCAAAAGGGGAGAGAGGTATTCACACTAGGCATGCAAAATGTACACTCTGCAAAAATATCACTGATTAATACAAATGGATACTTTGGAGAACCTTATTAACTCTTTATAAACCTCTTTGAAACTGGCTGAGAATATGCATTTAGCCAAAGGTTTTAAAAGTATTTCTTCGAAAAGAATCCAGTTTGAAGTACCAACCTTCTATTTCTGATATTATTAGTCTCCTTCTTTTCCAAGTGTACCCTTCCCTGGGCTGGGCCTTAATTAGAAGGCAACTCCTGGCACCCAAGTTGGCTTAGACGATGACGATGACACCCAAACAACTTGCAACTATGCACTATTAACCCTTTGTGCCTCATGTGACTGTCTGTAGGTCTGCCTGTGTTCGTTTGTGAGTGCATGCGGGTGTCCTCGGCAAATCTCATTTAGCAATTTAGCTGCACACCCACTCACACAGAGGCCTTGGTATCTGTTTCTGTCCCAGCTGCTAGACCTGCTCCTGTCTCTGTCCCTGTCCCTGTCCCTGCCCCTGGATTCCTGGATCCTTGGCTCACGTCCATCAGTCGTTTGCTCGTTTGCCTGCTCGCTCATTTAATTAACAGTCGCGCGCCACGCCATGAGGCAAGCTCTCCGCTGGGTAAATAAAAGGAGGAGGGAGCCTCGGATCCGAAGCCGTATCTATAGCTGAAACCGAACCTGAACCTCCGCGGAGCCAGGGCTCAAGGCGTGCGGCTGCAATGATTCTTTTGGGCTCTCCTCCTTTCTGCCGGCAGATGAGCAAGTTGCATGTTTTTTTAATTATGAATTATCGTTCCGCCCTGACGGAGACGGCTGCTTGACTGGTAACTGGATGACGGGATGACTGGCTGACTGGCTGACTGGCTGACTGACTGGTGACTGCCTCATATGGAGCTTGTTGCATTTAAATGACATAATTATGGCGCATAAAGCAACTCCCACACAGGGCGGCATTTCAAAGGTAACCCAGCTCCGGCAGACAAAAAGAAAATGCTTCTTCCTGGCCTTTCCCCTTGCCCCGCCACGGACGTAAATTAATATTTCCGAACTGGCGGCAGACAACTTGAAAAAATTCCGCGCTCAACAAAATACGAGTGCCGAACAATGCTAAACGAACAAAATACAATAAAAAAAGAAGCCTTTATTTTCTATTTATATTGTATAACAATTTTTATTTGCACTGGCGGAGCCACTTAACTGCCACGCCTCCTGCCGAATCCACTTGAATTTTTTTCTGAGCAGAGATTCGCAAAATTTGGACAATTGAGAGCGTATTTGAGCGTTAAGGCGCATATTATGTGTGCAAATATATCACGAGCCAAAAAAAATAAAATTATTTCAATTTTATTTGATTTTCATACGTTTTCTGTGGGAGATTTTACTTCCTTTTTTTTTTTTTGCTGAACTTCACAGTGAAGGCCACTTGTGAAAACCATTTTCATTATGAGTGGTGGGTAGCCACCGAATAAAAAAGTGGGCGGCCAGCGGAAGTGGAAAATAAAATGTATAATAAAACTGCAAATAGAAGGAATAAAATTCCATATTGATTTAAATGCACTCAAACACACAGCCATAAAAAAATTAAAAAAAAAAAAAAAAAAAAAACAGTGAATGGCCTAAACAAATAAAATGATGAGCGTCAATGAAGCGGATGCTAAAATGTTTGACTCTCCTGGGGAAGAAGGAATCATTCTGCCTGAATGTGTGTTGATTATCAAGTACAGTGCTTACTCTATACAGAAATTAATGCAGTAAATTGCCAAAAAGCATAGCAATATGACTTGGTAGAGGCTTTTCATAGTTCATTATTTGTAAAGGTTTAATTTCCTTTATATCGCTTAACCACTGTTAATCAATTTGGTATAGATTGGTTTCAATTTTCAAGTGCAATGAAGTTGAAGAAGCCGCAAGCTCTTGGCTCCTATTGTATTGCATTTTGAAGTATTTAACTTAATTGAAATTTTGTTTGAGTTGAACACCAGACAAAGATAGCAAAAAAGAGGTTATCGTTCAGAAAAAACTTACCTAAATGAAGCTGTCAAAAGAGAAACAAATTTGTGAATAAAAAATACAGAATAAAGACAAATGAAATTTATAAATAATGTGAATAAACAGTCAGCTTAATGAGGAAAAACTAGCTAAGCTCGACTTTGTCTGCAAATAATTACTAACGCACTTCAATGAATACTCAATGATAATGCTAAAAACTAAATATTTCATGGCAATAAAAAGCTTTATAAAAATTGATAAACAATAATAGAAAGCTCTCGCATAAAGGCTAATTAACTATCGATTGTTTTTGTTAGAGCTTAAAAATTATTACATTGCAATTATAAATAATGCCCGGCAATGGGTTGGCAATTAAGCATGCATGAAACCACAAATTTGCATTCAAATTGCACACAATATTAGCAACAGAATCGAAAATAGTTTTTATCTACAACAATCTACACTCTTAATAATTTCAGCAAAAATATGAATTTAAGCTGATTAATAAAAATGCAGGCTTAATATTATGTACACTTTTTGCGTTCCTTCTGCAGCTGGTTTAAATTACCAATTAAAAGAGAAATTAGTAATGGGAAGGGGAGTGAAAATCCCTGGCCTCACATAGAGGACGTGCCAATGCATAACAAACGATTTTAGTTGCTACATTTCCTCCGTTCTATGGCATTATAATATGTTAATGATATCAGTAATCTGTGCCCCACAACTAATAATTAGTTTTATTGATCGACGGCCGCATTAATTGCCCTGCTTAAGATTCCAGGGAAGCCAAGACAAATGGCCAAGAGCGGGAGTAGCCAACCATTCATCAAGTTCGGGGCCTTGACAAAAGGCAAAACAACTATATGTATATAAATTCCGTTGAAAATAAATGTGTGCGCGCTAATGAGCCTTAATGGCGCTTCAACCGAAAAGTAGGCAACACTTGGTGAAAATTTTAATTCCCCGAAACACGCAGCAGGCAGGAAAAGGCCTGGTGGGAGCCTGTTAACTTGTCCGCATCGTCAACACCTACAGCATTTGATTTATGGCCTCCTAAAGCACAAACCCCGCTGACATTACTGCCTCCCGAAATGCCCAAAAAATGCCCCTTTAAATCTGCATGCGTTGAAATAAATTCCACGAGCCGCCATACCACTATGGCTGCTCAACGTAGCACTTAATGGTAATGCATAAAAACGCACTTAAATAATCCCACGCAATTAATTCAGCATTCAGCCCTGTACCATTTTTTTTTGTTCTCTGCTTTGTTTACTTAATTGGTAAACATTTTGTTACACTTTTACGAGCACCAAGGTGAAGGCAGCAAATCAACCATCAGTCGACACCACTCTGCGCCAGAAAACAGAAGTCGCTGCATACTGGCGTTCGGTTAATGGAGCAACTTTTAACAGCGCTTACACACACCCATCGAGGCACACACGCACCCAATTTAATATGGCCTTTTTATTGTTGCTCGCTACTTGCCTTTGTTAATTAAAACACAAACACGTGCAGTACGCATAAAATATTCAGCAGGGAGCCGCCACCTTTGCCACTCACACTCTCGCCGCCCTATCTCTAGGCATATCCCAAAAGCGGGATTAAACGGAGAATGATATCATGCCGTTTTCACTATTGTTTTCATGGCCCACATAAAGATATAGGAATCTGTACTGCCAGCATTAATTAAAGGCAGGTTATAAAAATAACCACATAGGTGCAGATGTATTACATTTCTCTATTACAATTTTTATATATTTAATTTAAAAGCAAAGATAAGTTTCAAATATGAAAAGTAATAACGCAAATTTTTATTACTCGAAACCCTTATTAGTTTTAAAAATATTCACACCCCATAAAGTGCATACAATATTTCCAAAATATTGTTATTCATATACATTTTTCCATAAATGCAAATGTAATCCTTTTAGCGCGTCGTTTTCATTACATTAACGAGGCAAATAACATTTTGGTTTTATCAAAATATATATATAAGGATATCAAAATATTTTTAAGAGGAAAAAAATGAGTGTTTCGTGCTCCCTTGCCCGTTTCATTTTTTATGCCTGTTTATTTTAACCCGGCAGGAATATTTCAGTTATGTTTTTTATTTTTTCCGCATGCCCCGGCAATCATATTCGTTTATCCGCGCGTCCATATCCCCTTTCATGTTTGTTTGCCTGCCGTTATGTGCAAAACAATTTCATGTCCCGTTTGTGGCCCCTAGTTTTTGTTGCTTTTGCCGGTTACGCCGGCTATGGTGCAACATTTTGTGGCTTCCAAAAATATGCGTGCTTAAAAACGTTGGGATCATAGAGAAAGGGAAAAAATTCCAAAGGATTCGGAAAATGTAGGCTTTAAAGCATAAAATTATACAATTTCTTATAAGCTGTTTAAGTCAGATTTATTTCAGAATAAAATATAAAACGATTGAAGAATCTTTTTAGGGTTTTGAAATTATTTTGCGTGTTTTCAAATCAAGCTTCAAGTCAGGAAATCCTTTAATTTTAATGTATTCTTCATTGCTCTCCCAAAACTATTTGCCAGAATTTAGATAACATTTTAAATGCAATCTCTCCTCTTTTGCAAGCCCTTGCACCTTTATCCCACCACTTTACACATCTGTCCCAAGTTCGTTTGTAATTCTTGGACCGCACTCAATGCCGAAAAATATGTAAAATTCTGTGTTTCCCCACCGAAAAAATGGTTACAAAAACATGAAATGGTTTCGTCATGAAAGATGCAAAAAGCGTCGACATGCCAGCGAGGATATTCCGCAAAATGTGTGAAGATGAGGTGGGATGGGTTGGCTGGCGGAAGGACAAAAAGGACAAAAGGGAGCGAGAGCTGGTTATGCAAAAGAAAGGAAAACAAAAATCAAGTATACGCAGCGTCAGACAAATGCAAAGTGGCAAGCAAAAAGCGAAAGGAGAATATTTGAGTCGCTGGCATCATGTGCACGAAAACACCATAAACACGAAAATTCCTCAAACAAAAATATGAGTTTCACGCTTTAAGCCCACCTCGGAATGTGCTGAAAATGTGAATTAAATTGAAATGGGTGCGACGGGACTGGGACTGGGACTGGGAGGAGGAGGAGGAGTCGTCCTGCAGGCTGGCGGCCTCACTCGCATTCACGGTGGTCGAGGGCCTGTCACGTTGTCTGCGGTCAACGCAACTGAAATTCACCTTGAACGGCAAAACTGAAATGATGTCCAGTGCAGTTGGGCAGCTGCCGCCGCAGTCGAGCGACCCCGTCGACCGCAGGAGAGTTGGCGAAAATCTTGATGCAATTATTCATATAAAACGCAACACGCACGAAGCGAGTCGAGTTGAGATGCAAAAGCATTTCGGTGCCGCTCAAACTCAACGAGTTGAAGGTGTGTGCCCGGCGGCAACAGCTGCGACCCGATCCCGATCTCGGATCTGTCTCAACTCCACTGATCCTCCACTGACAGTTTTCCTGGGAACTGGGAACACGGCACCATCTCGGCCCCAATGCGAAATTCATTTGTCATGCTTATAATTGTCTCACTCCGTTTCGTTCGCCGGCCAAATTGCAATTTTACGGAGCTCTCCGCTTGCTGCTCGGTGTATTCCTTTATTTTTATCCTCCTCCTCCTGCTGCTGCTCCTGCTGCTCCTGATGCTGCTGCTGCTCCTCTTGTTGTGCGTGGCCCGCAGATTGGCCAAGGCAGCAATTTTAATGAAAACGTTTTGGCCCAGCCCCACACTGACAGAAATGCAGAAAGCATGAGTTGTACTTAAACTTTCTTTAAAGAATTTTTAATGCAAGAGTGCTTTAAAATCATAGAGCTTGTAGAGATTCTTGCTAGACAGCAGCATTATTCTTGGGTTCACTTTCAGTCTTCCTCTAGAAGTAATTACTCTTCTTAAAAATCTATCTATTATTTTGACCAGTGCAGCCTTCAGTGTCCGCCTGAGATCCTTGGCTGCCTTCACGTAGCCCTTGGTTTTGGCTGCCGCCTGTGTGTGGGGCCGCCTCGATTGCTGTCAGTAATTATGCTTAATTTTTGGCTGTTTGTTTGTATTCTTATTTTTTACTTGGCCAAGTATTTTCCCTGGCCAGCTCTCTGTCGGAGGCGCAGTGAAAGGGCATTTGAGGCAGTTGAAACATTTATTTCGGCTGCCCAGGAATTCGGTATCCACTCATCCATCCGGGCCGGGCCGGGGCTGGCTTCTTTCATGGCCTTTGTCTGTATTAAGTTGTTTGGCAGCTGCTGCTGCTTCGGCTGCTGCTGCCGCTTCTGCTTCCGTTGGGATGAGGATGAGACTGAGGATGATGATGCCCGGTTCGTTGTTTAAAATTGAATAATGCCCGCTCATTTGGTTTTATGACATTTCGATAATGATGATTGTTTGCGCCTGTATTTGTGTGTTGTGTGTTATGCCTTTGTTCTGGCATTAACTTTATAAGGCAAACAAATTGTTGTAATTTGGACGGCAGCGCCAAGAGCAAAAAACTGAAACAAATCCGGAGGAAGAGAAAAAGGGACCGCAAAAGTCAGAGTCAGTTGAAGAAGTCCGTCGACATTGACGGGGTAATTCAATGCAGCGAAATCGTATAATTCCCAGACAGCGGCGATCAAAACGCGCAAAGAGCTGCTAAGGCACAAAAGACACAAAAAAAAGAGCAAAGAAATGTAAAGGCAACTGAAAATGAAATCGATCATGATTGAAATCGAGCAGAGCAGCTTCGTCTGCAACTTCGAGGGCGAGTGTTTTGTGAAACATCAACATTTTGACAGGCACACAAATCCTCTTGAAAATGAGATTTATAAAACACACCGAAGCGGCCGCCATAAAAAACCCGGCGAAAAAGGGCCAAGTCATTGTCAGCCGAGTCCCAGCGCTGCGCTTCGCTGCGAAATCTCAAAAGTAAACAGAACAAAAAAGAAGGAAATCTATATGTGTACAGTGTAGGTTAAAAAAATAGCACAATAAATGATTACTTTAGTTTAAAAGATAAAGTTCAATCTTCACACGATTTTGTAAGGCTATAATAAGGATTTTTAGTGGCTTATTGTCTTAATTATGATCAAATTTTTAAGAAACTTCAATCAAACATGGCGGAAGGCAGAAAAAGACAAATATTGCTAGGAACATGTTGGCCAACATCAAATTAATAAAAAAAATGTATATTTTCTATAAATATATTTTATATAAATCATAAAACTTCTCGCTTGACCTCAACTGTGTATAGATATACCTTTAATAGAGGTCGGCCAAAGGGACTGTGGACCGATGCGGTTTAATGTGTAACATGTAGCCAGGACGGACTGTTGACGGTGGACGCGGGATGTGGGCTGTGTGCTGTGTTGTTGCCAATGTTGCTGCCTCATGTTGTCGCGGTCTTCACTCAGGTCCCGACTCTCCAGCGTATTTATTTTCATTTCCAAGACATTGTAGTGTCATTTCAGCGACCGCAGCATGAAAAGCAAATAAAAGCCAACAACACAGCACAACACATCGCATAGCGTCGCATCGCATCGCATCACATTGCAACGCATCCCGTCCGAACCGATCCAATTCGATTCGATGCGATTCAATTCGAATCCGAATCCGAATCCATGGAACAATCCCGGGCTTTGCTGCAGCTTTTAATTAAGCCAAAGAGCAACTGGTTGCTGGACGTCTTCTACGTCTTCGTCTGGGCCAGAAAAAAATAAAATCAGAGGAACGAAAAAAAAAGCAAAACACAAAAGGAATAAAAACCGAAGAAAAATAATTTATCTGCCGCAGCGCGTGTATCTGTATCTGTATCTGCGGCCGGCAATATGTATCTCTCGCCTGATGTTGTTGCATTTGCTTTGTTTGCTCAAGCCTCAGCCTCAGCTTCAGTTTCAGTTTCGGTATCAGTCCCAGTCGCTCTGCGTCGCTCTCCGGCGAAGCTGCTCCATCTGCTGCTGCCCCGCTGAGCCAGCAACACCCCAGATTTCTGCAGATACCCTGGAGTTATTGGATGATCAGGGTATGTTGTGGGGACCTGAAAGTTGCCCAGATATTGTAAGCATGGGAATTGTAGGACAATAATGTTTCCTTCAATAAGTTTAGCTTCTGCAAGACATTCATTCATCATAAATTAATGCTTTACGTACAGGGTATCTCACAGTCGGTATCTGTTGATTTCCTACTTGTTTTTTTTCGCAAGCCCAGGCCCAAACCCAATCCAAAGTCAGAGGCTCAGCCTCAGCGCCCGGCAGCATCTCACGTTCATGCGTGGCCACATTTTTTACAGCGCTGCCTGCGTTTTGTTCGTTTTTATGGCAATAATTGCAACTTGATGACTTAATTGCGGATGCAACTTGTTTTCCAGCTTCAGCTTCAGCAACGGGAGCAGAGGAGGCAGCTCTCCGTTTGCCTGGAAATTGAATTTTTCCACCTGGTCTGTCCCGTCTGACTCTGAATTTTTTTTTTAAGCAGGATATGCTTTCATTACTATAGATAGCTAGTAAATGGGCAATGGAGAGGGGTGTGTGGGGCAGGGGGCGCGGCTGCAATTTTCCCCATTGCATAAGCAAATAAAAATTCATTAATTTATGACTGCCAACGGGCAGAGCAAACCAAAGTTGGAGCTGGAGTCTCCGTCCGCGGTTCGGAGTTTCGAGTTATTTTTATAATCGCAGCAACGTGACATTTATGCGAGTGTTCATGTAAATGATTATTACGTGCCGCAGACCGAACGAAACCGACCGACAACGACTCGACTCCCCGCTGTATCCACTATATATTTCCCGCACACACACACACACTCACGCATCCCTCCTCCGCCTCGTCCCTTAACCCATGAAAGCCCAAGTTCCCACTTCACAGAGCTGTGTTTGCCCAAGTAGATTTCATTTGATTTATTTGCCCCAGCAGCAGCAGCAGCAGCAGCACTATCTACCCATCTCTCTCGTCTTTCGCCTTTCGTCTGGCAGCGCCAAAGTAATTTTATGTTTAATTAAAAAGAATTCTGCGTCATTTGCTTGGAGAGCAGACTTTGATGGACATTTTTGCTATTCACGCTGTTTGCCGTCGATTGTTGTTTGTGTTGCTGTTGATATTTATGTTTAATTATAGTTAACATGTTTTGTGTGTCTATAAGTTAGCAGGCGGCACTGGCGGGTTAAATGGAGGCAAATGGGAATGTCTATGTCTGTGCACGACTTTGATGTTCGTTTTGTAATTACATTGCGTGGGCCATATATTCAAATCGAGCTTGATGCGAGTACCCGATACAGTGCGTATCGTGGCCGTAAGACAGCGGCTGTCAGTCAATCAGGGGTTTTTGCAGTTGGTCAGGCTAGTTATAGGATATTGAATAATAATGGTTTTCCGGTGTCAGAAGAAAATTAATAGTGGGCTTTAAAAGTAAATAACAGGGAAGTAGGTACAAGGCAAAAGCAAGTTGTTAAAGATTACATTTATGTGGTATTTAAATAACGGATTACTTAAAAAATAAATATAAAATAAAAATTTTTTAAGGAGAACCTCTACTTAATATTGCGCCTCTAATTCCCAAGTCCGAATTCAGCTATAAACAGTTAAGGTTAAAGAATCCGATAAATGTAGTGATAATGAACTTCCTGGGCATAAAACTAAATTGAAAACTCAACAAAAAGACTCATCTAAAAATTTTAAAATATAAAAAAAAAGAGAATAGTAATTTTAAATTTTCTCCTAACATTCGAAATATTTTCATGCCGCCCTGTGTACCATAAATCCTCCTTAAAAGCAAACGTCTTAAATTGCTTTAATGGGTCTGTGTAAATACCCCTGATGAAGTGGGTAGTAGACTAATATGATCCAAAAGACCATCATAAAGCTAGCAAAGAGCCATAAATTCTAAAATGAAATTATAGGGTAATAGAAACTGAGTATTTAAAAGGATGTTGGCCATAAGTTATACATCAGATAAAGTTAAGCTTTAAATCATAACCAATCTGATAAAATAAAGCCAATAAACCATACGACTATATAAAGTTATCTCAAATATGCCGCCGCAAAGCATTTAAAAAGATTTCATTCCGCGATTTAAACTTTCTCATCCGATGACCACTTAACTTTGATTGATCACTGGACAATAAAATGAACCTCATTTGTAGCCCCCCAAAAGCTCTTTTTTGTTTTACGTTAACTGCAATTACAGAGACCCAGCCGAAAAACCGAAAAAACACACAATTTAATTAACATTTCTCTCTGTTCTCTGTTTCTCTTTTCAGGTAAGTTGTTCAAGCCAACCAAACTCAAACCTTCTTCAATCCATATCGAAACGTTTTGTCAGACATTAAAACCGAAACGTGGGTTAAATGTAAAACGTAAGTGACTTTAACTTCCACTGAAAATGCACACATACAGACCAAGCATAATATCCCAACTCTCGTACAAATGGGGGGGAAAAAAGAAGAAGAGGGAATCAAAAATTGATAAGACCCGCCCCGCTACGTAGGGAGTTTAAAAACTCATTTAGTGTCCAA
This sequence comes from Drosophila lini, assembly GCA_018905715.1. Taxonomy (NCBI): domain Eukaryota; kingdom Metazoa; phylum Arthropoda; class Insecta; order Diptera; family Drosophilidae; genus Drosophila; species Drosophila lini. The sequence continues at coordinate 42,641 of JAEIIL010024032.1, read as the reverse complement.
TCAAGCGGCCATAAAATAAAGTCAATAAATCAAGCATAAAAGTAACAAATGCACGGGCAGCTCACAGATAACACGCACACGGCACGGATACGGATACAGATGCAGATACACCCATATACCCATGCCCCCGAACTTGGCTGCATTTCAATAAAAATCCGATACGTTCTGTGAGGTTCAGATGGGGAGCCCGAGGAGTCGGAGGAGCCGGAGGAGCCCTCCTCTTTATCAAGGTGTGATGATCACTTGCGTGCCATCGGCGCCTGACTTGCATTTCAGAGCATCGCCACCTCGGCACCTCCAACCTTTCTCCCCCCGGGCACTCCCCAACACCGGCTTCTTCCTACTTCTCCGCTGCCCTTTGAGAATCAATAAAAATAAATCGAAATGTCACAGCGCTGCATGTTTTGTTCAAGTGTGAGGTCCCGCAGCTCTTTCAATCTTCCTCTAAAAATCGAACAAAAAACTCGGTGGAACTGTAAATGACACTGTGGACAGCAAAATTCATTGGAAATTCAATCTGCCAGCTAACTCTATATATTAATTTCACGAAATTGGAAATTAGTTGCCTTAAAAGCTATAGAATTACACAAGGTGGGCGAAGGTGAAGATTGCACGACAAAAAAACTCTATAAACTAGGTAAAATCTGTTGAGTAAAATTAAAAGAAATATTTAAACTTGTCGAAAGAATGCTTTTTTTTTTTAAATACGATTTTTATATCCGGTACAAAGGTATTATAAATGGGTAGCACCAATAGGTCTGTTTTAGCATGTTGATAAAAAATGTTGTTTTTTATAAGGTGCTGCGCAAAATATGCCTAGCAACCTTTTCTTCTGTCCTAAGCCTTGCTTAATTAAAGTTTTTCAGAAATTTTAATATAATTAAAGAAAGGAAATTAGCCAAGTAACTTTCGAACTATTAGTTTAAAGCTGAAAATTCTGAAATCGAAACTGACCAAAATTAACTTATATTTCGAGAAGCCTTACAAGTTTGTCACATTTATATGTTAATATTTCGAAATATATTTCAAGAGATGTTATCAAAAAATATCTTATATTTCTTGGAGAAATATTAAAGATTATGTCATTTCCTCTCCCACAATCACTAGTTTCAATAATACCCAACATTTGTATTCAGCATATTAATTTTTATTGCCTTAACCTAGGTATGTTAACATTTGACATCGATATGGATATGACTAGACGATCTAAGAGATTGTTGAGACAGTTAACCGATATAGATGGGGATACCATTAATTATGTTAATGTGGAAAAAGTTGTGAATATTTCATTTTTTTCGCTGTGTGAGCTTCGATTCAGAAAAATCAACAATCGATTGTTCGGGGCCGCACATAAATCCCCGAAATGAGAAATGTGTGGCACACAGCATCGCGGTGCCCCCATCAGCGGGGGATCTCTCTCCCCCTCTCTCTCTCTCTGTCTCTCCCTCTATGGTCATCTCCCTCCTGGCCTGTCTGAGGGCCCGGGCGAGACTCTGACTATCCACAAATTGGTCGTGTTCAGCTTTAAATCGTTTTACGTAGTTTCCATCGAGACAAGTTTCGCGGCCCCGTAAATGTTTGCCAAATGTGGCGCTGTTTGTAAATCACGCACGCTGCAAGTTGCACGCAACCTCCGAGCCGAGTCGAGTCGATCGATTACCGGTCTCTTTCGCGCGGACAGTGTCTCCCTCTCTTTCTCAGTCAGAGATTTGGGACTGGGGTAGGGCCCCCCCGCCGCCTTGGGTATCGCTCAAGTATGTTAATCTTGGCCAGCCGTGACTTGGCTGGAGTCCCCGCGCCGTGCCGCGGTCCTGCCCATCGCACATGGCTTGAAATTTATGCGCTGTTCAAACGGCGCGTAATAAATTTGTTTGCTCTTCAACTGTGTGCGCGCATGTTCATTGAAATTGTGGCAACACGGTCCCGGTCCCAGGCCGAAGCGATCCCGATTCCAATTCGAGTCCCAACACCAAACCCAAATCCAATCCAGAGCTCAATCCAGAACCCAAACCCGAGCCCAGTTTCCATTTCCAATCTCAGTTCCAAAAGCAGTACACTTGCACAAAAGGTAATTAGAGCTGATTAATTAATTGGATTTAATTAAATATTACTAAAAGTATGATTAATCTTCTTAATAAAATATAGAAGACCTTTAAAGTTTAAAGCAAAACTTCACTTACGAACCTTAGCCTAGGGAATCGGGTCATAAATAAAAAAGGTAAACTAAATGCAAAGCCATTTTGTTTTATAATTAAACACAAATCTTATAAAATACTGTACAATCATTTGGCGTTACTCATCTTACATTTATATAGGTCTTCATAGACCACCTTCTCTTACCTTCTTGGCATTTATTTTGCAACACTTTGCTCTCGTTTCGCTTCACTAATTAAGCTCCCTTGTGTTTTCTCAGTGTGGCAATCGCATTGCCGCCAACGGCCACTTCATTTTGTAGCTTTTAACAACATTTCAGCATTCTCCTGTATTTGTTTATCTAAACGTTTTATTCATTTGTGGGGCTGCTCGCTGCTGCCGCTGCTGCTGCCTGTGTTCTGGGTTCCTGTGGCATTGCTTTATCTTTTGGTCAGTCTTTCAGCTTTTGCAGTTCGTGCTGCCGTTCCTGGCGGCCTAATTGATGCGCACTTGGTCCGGGTTGCTGGTGGAATACGACTTCGACCCCCTTGCAACCGCCGACTGGCGGCGTTTCCCCCCTCCATTTCGACGGCATCTGCGCATGCGCAACATTCACACTTTGCTGGCTTCGCCGGTTGCTGTTGTTGTTCGCCCGTCGCCATCTCCAAGTTGATTGCACATTTTATTTGCGCATTTATTTGCATTTTTTCTCACACCGCCGCGGTTCAATTTTCAACTCCAGTTCAGCTGGGCAAAGCTTAGGCTCAGCTCAGCCCAGTTCCCAGTTCCCAGTTCCGTTCCGAGCCGCTTGGTTCCCCTTGTTTGTTTTGTTTGCCAATGCCAATGCGAATGCAATTCAATTGTCTTCAGGTTGAGCGCATTTCGTCTTGGCCTTCTTCATTTGTTTGTTTGTTTTCCTTTCCGCCTTTTTCTGCTGCTGCTGTTGCTGCCGCTGCTGGGGGGTTTTCTCATGTTTGCCGACGACGACTGAGGCCGCCTCCTTTAATAGTTCATTTAGTTTGCATTTTTATGAAGTCTTTGTGTGGGTTGTGTAATAAATTTAACTCAAGTTTATTTATGTGCCATCGCCGAGACATTTATCACTCAATTTGAAGGCGTAATTGGGCGCAAAGCGACAGGAGGCTGCCACAGGAGTCGTCGTAGTCGTCGTCGTCGTTGTCTCAAGTCGTCGCTCGTCTCCTCTCTCCTCTTCCTGGCTCCCCAGCTCAACTCAACTTAAATCAACTCCGACTCGGCCTCCGACGACTGACAGCCGATATGGCATCTGTGTGTTGCATATTTTGCATATCGTTATGCAGTTTCCTTCGCCTGATGCAGTTGCTCTTCTTGATTGGCAATGCCGTCTGGAGTTGGCCAAAATTGGATGATCCCCGCGGCAAGGGGACATGATCTTAACGGTTTTCGATTCGTGTCGTGTGGGGACAATTTTACTTCATTTGCATATGGGCATTTTCTGTGTTTTTTATAAGCTGTCAAAGTGGAGTTGCTTTTGACACCCAAAGTGGATTGGAATTTAAGAGAAATCGGTCAGGAAATAATCGTAAAGGATCATCCGTGGCTCATGCCAAAAATAGGTCTTAAATCAAATTAATAATTTTTGACACTATTTGTATATCAAATAAATACCATAAAAGATAAATTTATATAAACCATGCCTAAAGTTTATTTTGTTTATTGCCAAATTGCAGCGTTTATCTATGGCTTTTAATTCCCGAACAAAAAAATAAACACAAATGAACATCTGGACATGGAAATTTCCAACTAAATATGCAAATGAATATCCGCATATCCATTAAGTGGAAAATTTAGCACATCCTACACCCACTGGACAGCATTTTTGCATACATACATATGTCAAATTGAATGATTCGAAAAATGTCCAAATTAATTTACTGCTTCATCAAGCATCAATTTTGGCATTTCCCTCGAATTGTTACCTGCCTGCACCACCAAAAGCCAAACGCCGGCAAACGTCGAATTTTCAATCCGATTTTCGTAGTTTGAATAGAACAATGTTTCCCCCCATCACACACACACACTTAAATCTGCTTAACAAGAGCTATACAGATACAGATACAGATGGGTGTAGGTATAGGGGGAGAGGGATACTTGAACACGTGTATTTTGGCACCTGTTTTGGCCAGCGCACTCGGAACAATGGCCAGCAGCGCTGAAAATGTCGTTTAGCAACCAGAAACCATTTTAAACAATAAATAAGCAATTTATGCCACAATGCCAGCCGTTGGGGGACAGGGCGAGGGGGGACTGTTTTTGGTGGGTGGCATGCAAAAATGCTACAAAAGAATTCTAGGAACATTCAACACATTTTGTAATTTCATTTCATTTCATTTCGCTCGCTGCTCCTGATGGATAGTTGAAGGATGGCAAAGGATAAGGGAATAAGTGTCTGACTGTCGAGTAGCATGGCATTTAAGGACAGGTATCACAGGAATTCTTAAACGTTTATCTATTTTAAATAAATGTCTTATAATACCAGGACATTTATTATTTTTCAAGTCTCTTAAAGGGGTACTACCTTAGTCGGCTACAAAAAGAGATTAAGCACTAGAGCGGTCTGAATCCTTTGTTTATGTTTACCTCGCCTCCAGCAACAGTGTTTTTGACCGAAAAACTTTTGCCTCCAAATTGCATTGCTGCTGCTCTGTCTCCCGAATGCGATTCCGAGTCCTGTGCTTCTGCACCTCCTTTTCCTCCCGCTCCATTTCCGCGTCAGTTTCCGTCTGGCATTTGTTGCTGTCTGATTGCCCGCAAAAGACTAGTAGCCGGTGCTATACTGCTACTGCTACCCGAGAGTAGCCCCAGATCCGCAAACAGGAGCAGCCTCATCAGCGGCATTGCATCTCCACACACTGCGGCACACTCACTCGCATACTCGCGAAGCGAACAAAAAATCGAATTTCCCGTGCGGACTGATTCGATTTGGCGTTGCAATTTCACGCTGTGTTATTGCAAAGTGGCTGCAACTGTCGGCGCCAGGCCAGCACCACCACCACCCGAAAACCCAATCCACCAGCTGCTGTAACTCCTACTCCTACTCCCTGGTATACCATCCAGCCATGCCAAAGCCACAGCGGCAGGAACTTGCTCGTTCTGCTACCAAAATAGCAATTTCGATGGCGCACAACAATGGCCAAAAACGAACGAACGCCGGCTAGAAAAAAATAGCACAAAAAAAATCTCATTTAGTGACGAATTAAGCGCCAAAACAGACAGGCGATTCAGTTTGTCAGACAAGCGCTAGACACCGATATAGATACGCGTACAAGTGCACTGGGAAAAATATCTAAGAAGAAAATAACAAAGCCTTAATCTAAGGCTGTAGATAGTACAGCTCGTTTTAAGCTTTGAATAATTGTATTTAAAAATGTGTTAGATATTTATTTTATATTATTAGGAGACTTTTTATATAAATTTTATATATTTTATAACTAATAGTTAACTGCAAGCTCTTCAACATATTTAAAATAACTTTTTTATAAATTTCTGCAAGTGCTTTTCTGCGGAAGTAGGTTTAGGTTTGGGTTTCGGGCATCGGCTTGCAGGCCGGCCTGGTCAGCGCTGTCAAGTGCAGAAGGACGACCGGCGGCAGTAGATGACTCGGCACTATCTATGGCCTGGCATCGATTGGTTTGCAATGGTCTAAACTGGGCCCACCGCCCCTTTTTACATCCCTTTGACTCCGCCGACTCGTTTGCTGTTTATGGCCTTAAACGCCATTTTGTGCGCACTCATTCACGCCACGGTTTGACATTGCCATACTCGTTCTCGTGCTCGGAACTCGAACTCCCTTGTATGCCCTCGAAAGCCCACTCCTGGCAGCCATTGTCCGTCTGCTGCTGGATCCATGGATCCATTGTCTGTTCTGGCAGGGACCCATTCTGACATCCGCCTCCGCATCCTCGTCCTCGTCCGCCGGCGCTTCCTGTGGGTGCCTGTGCAGCACTGCCATTCTGACAGATTGTTGCAAGGGCAAGTGCAATATTAGAACATGATTTATTTATGCAATTTTTACCATAAAGCGAGCAATTTTCGTTCACTTTGCAGCAGCGCGCGAATTTCGCTGGCATCGTGCATCCATTTGGCATTTGTCTATCATTTTCGGGAGCGCGAGCTCACAATTTGTTTTCCGTTTTCCCCCCTCGCCATATTTGGTGTTTTTTGGGGGATTTCCCCTAGTAGTGCAGTCATGTCCATTAGTCGATGTGTCGGCACGTCAATTTGTTTGTGTCCGTCCGTCTGTACTGTCGGTATATCCATTCTGGGCTGGCCTGGGACTGACTTGCACTGTTGGCGTTTGAAATTATGATATGGAAGGCGCGCAATCGAAAGCCGTGGAGTTCGGGCCTAATAAGTTCTTACTGCGCACTCCCATTTTGGCAATTAGCCGTGGCATACTGACTGTAATCAGTGGCGGGGCTGAAAAGATGAGCGGGGTAACTAATGGAATGGTTTCAGGAACGAAGCTGGAGTGTTGACGATGACATGCTGATGGATGCTTCTTTTGATCTCAACATGAGTGATTCAATAGACGGGGATTTCGGGGGAATTGTATCTTGATTTTCATAGGACTAAGGGAGTTTGAGATTTTAATCCAAACTAGAGTTTTTAGTTAGTATTGTATTTAATTTTATGGATTTATATATATTTTGTCAGCTGATTTATTATATTTATACTAAGATGCTATTAAGAAACCAAGTCCCATAATTCATATCCCATAAAACTGGTTAAAAATCTTTAAATCTTCTAATTGAATTTTCATAATTAATGACCATATTCCAAGGATATTAACCAGAGTCCATATAAAAATATGCTTTTCTAAAACCTTTTTGATAGCAAAAGGCGCTCAACACAAGGTGGAATAATTTCTATTAACACCTAGAAAATCACTCACTCCCCGTCTCTGGTTATTCATCAAAATTTCTCCTTCCAGCTAGTTTACTCTCTCCCTTTTTCCCTTAAAAACCAACGCAATCAACCGCAATCAACACCAAAGAGCCAAGAGCAATAAGAAGAAAAAAAAAAATGCATAATCAACATTTTTATCATTTGCGATAGAGAAATATGCAAAGCAGAGCAAAGAGCTGGCCAAGTATTTGAAAACGGGGAATGCAGCGGGAAAAACAGAGGGCGGGAAAGTGGGGGAAATGAATGAAGCACATTATAAATGCCAGAGTACATGCTAACTACAACAATTATCCTTAATGTTGCCAGCAACTGCCATTAGGGAGAAATGCGAACGCGGGCGGAAAATCTCCTTGTCCATGGCTGATCACTTGCTGGAAAGAAATTCAAATTAAAATGCTTCCCAATGCTATGCAAAATAGTTTCAATTTTCTGCCAGAGAGCGCTCGAGGAATGCTCATTATTCATCTGGAGAAATTTTACGCGAAATATACAAACCAGAGGAGACGGAGGATTAAATGTCAAGGAATGCGCAGGACAGCGAATCAATATCGCAAAGAAAACGGCACTTAATTACAGGCCAGTTGTGCGTTTTTCCCGTGTGCTTATTGATTCACGCTAATAAACCTCAACCTTTTAAGCAGAGGACAAACGCCTGTTAACAAGGCGCCAGGACACGCGATCGACACCATTACCAACACCCGGCCAAAGGGATATGGAATAGGGGTAGTCCCATAAACATATACATGCATACGTGTATATCAACCCCCTGTAATCAAAGCCAGCTGCCAACTGCCGTCTGCATTCCATTTACCTTGCTCAGAGGCACTTTTCAATTATGTTATTAAAACAAGCAAACGGGCAGTTAAGGACCCTTGCAGGACCTGCCCAGCATTGCGTGTCTGCATTTGTTGTTAGTTTTTTTTCCAAACAACACTAACGTTCATATCGTTAAATATATAATTCTGGTTCGTTTTTTAATACTTTTTTTTTTGTGGAATTTCCTAACCCGACCAGTTACTCATAAATGCTGCAGGAATCGTAATGGCAGTGTGGCAAACATGAAAATTCAATTATGAATACTCGGCTTAAGGTTGACGCCCCGTAATTTCCTAGTAGCCCTCTTTCCGCACCCCTCTGTTGCCTCGCGTATCCTGTAGCCGCCTCTTCCTTCGGTAACCCCTCTCGCTGGCCAAGTCTGTGGCTCAAGGCAATTTGCATGGGTAAATATTGTAAATCTATGACGGGTTTGCAATCATTTGCAATCGGAGACCGCAGACGGAATGAGCGGAGCGATTCGCACAGACATCGTCTAATTATGTCGAGTAGCAAACAAGATACACTCGCATGCAGCCAGATGCAAATAAAAATAAATATTTACATTCAATTTCGACAAACGCTCGAAGAGTGAGCGCCAACTTCGCCAAAGGAAAATTGTGCGTAAAAAGCAGCGGGAGCAGTCGACGCATATTTGTTAACCTCAAGCAACAGACCAAAACCCGAACCCCGGAACCGCAACCAGAACCTGAGCCCCAAACCGGAGCTAAACTGCAAGAAAAATTCCGCATATAAAATTACAAAATATGATTATGTTTTGACTAAGAAAGTTATGAGAAATAGGGTATAAAGTATGTACACAGTCAGCAATATGGGAACTGATGAGGATATTTAGGTGGAAACTGTTAAGAAATATATTATTTAAACAGGTTTTTAACAAGATTTTGTATTCTGAATTAAATTTTTGGTATACTCAAATAATTCTAATTTTATAATTCACATTTATAAGAATTCCTATGGCCTTAACTTCTCCTTAGTTTTGAAGTTTTTAAAACCAACTTTGTATTCGAGTGTAAAACGAGTTCGATTTCGATGCCGCCCAGACGAAATCGATTACCGACTGATTGAGTGAAATGCTGGGTTCCGCTACCCCTAGGGAATGGGTTGCTGCAGGTTAAGTTTGGCATATACATAGATATATCGCTATGGCTATGGAGGATATGGCCATAGATAGCTATAGCAGCAGCAGCATCGGTTACGACGACGACTGTCAGTTAAAATGGTAATTGACTTTTGCGCTAAACCGCAATGTGTTTGTAAACTTGTTGCCATGTTGTCTATGCACACACAGTAACCCCCTGCGATGCCATGCCCCATGTTGCAATATTGGTACGGAATGCAACGCGAAACGCGAACTCGAACTGGGGCTCTCGTTGCAATTTCACAAAACGCTGGCATAAGCCAAGGCGCACAAGCCCAAAGCTCCACGTTCGCCATAATGTCATATTAGAGTTTATCAACTGGCTTGGCTATGAAAATTTAGAGCGCTCCTGTTCAAAGTACGGGGACTCCATGGAGGACTCCAACGAGAACGAGAACTCCAACGAGGATAGCAGAGGGAACGGCAGCGGGACAGCCTGCAATTTTCAATTTCGCGCACACTTTGCACAGATAATAGAAATTTCTTTCTTTCGTCGCACTGTGGAGTTGCCTAGCTTTTTCCTCCTTCGCTGCGTTTATTGACACAAATCGCAAACGCATTTGGCATAAGTACCGGCCAACAAGCTGCCTGCATTTCCAACGCCACTTTTCCCCCCGTTCAGAGCTTGGGTTTCCTCGCTCCCTTTCCATTTGTACTTATTGTTTTTCTGCTTAAAGTATCTGGGTTATGAGTGGTTTAATGGCAACTCACTCTCGTCCTTTGCTCAGCTTTGTTGTTGGGCTTCCTTCCAGCCAGGCTGGCAGCTTTAGTTGGTTAGTTCTGGCCAAGTTGTGTTGAAGGAACTATTTCCTAAGCTGCTTAGCAAAATGTGTAATGCTCTGCTTAGACAATTGCTAAGGAAACAAATGGAAAAAGGGATAGAGCATAAAATATCTAGGAAATAGGGGAAATGTGTAAATAAAAATCGAAGAAATTTTATTCGAAACTTAAGGGTTTACTTTGTTGTTATAATGTCTTACAAGAAACTTTAAGAAACAGAGATGCTCGGCGGCAAAAACAAGCAATTTGAGACGAGAGGCGGAAAGATATTCGCATAATTATGACTTCAGCGGTTACAGTCTGGCAAATTTTCCATGTGAATGAATTTCGCACAATTACACACGCGTAGGCAGAACCACAAAAAAAAAAAGAGGGAAAAAAAAGGAAGAAAATAAAGACACGGAGACCTGGGGAGTGGGCACATGTCAGCACATGGCGATGACGACGACGACGACTACGACGACGATGGTGGCAAGCAGCAGATCAACTTCATTCACAATTAAGCTAAAAATACAAGCCCCCCAGGTTCGCTGAATAAAATTTATTGTCAAGTGCAGAGTCACAACATTTTCAAGATGTGTAACAGTCACAGTCGTAGTCACAGTCGCAACCGAAATAATTGAGCAGCAGGGAGGCGCAGAAGTCTGGTTCAGGTCTAGGTGTAACAAAGGAGAAAAACTCTGGGAAATACGGTCGAGGAAAATGGGGATGTGGATGGGTGGAGTCAGGCTGTCGCTCACAGCACAAAAAATAAGAGGAGGACTGGGCTGGGCTGGGCAAATCAACAACGCAATCTTAATGAAGGCAATAATTCAAACAAAATGCAAAATTCCCTCAACAAACTGAAGGAAGTCGCTGCGAGTCACTCACTTCACTTCACTGCCGAGACAGCAGCGCATTGAAAAATTGCCGCCTGAGAAAGAATTTCTTGTTGAAATTAAATTTTTACAAAATCAAATAAAATCCAGCGTGCGGCAGTCACTCACTCACTCGCTCAATTCCCGCAACGCCCTCGGGATTCCCTCGATGGCGTTGTTTCTCTTATTAATTAGTTTGTATATTTTTGGCATACGAAATACAACACGAAATTGTTTAACATTTTAGCCCCGGCTGCTGGCACACACACACATTAAGTGGCAACATTTGTCAATTTGTTTTGGGCTGTAATTTTCGGGCTCGTCGGAGGGTCAACCTCTCGGACTGGGACCTGGGTGTAGTTAATGGCCGAACATTTGCCTAAATAATGAGCCACCGGTGTATTGCTTTGAATTCGATTTCGCTTGATTAAAAATATATTTCATTGTCGGGGACCGTTGCCAGCCGCCTGCCAGCCGAAAAGTGGGTCGTCGTCATCAGTGGGTGGATCGCATTGGATCGAAGCTTGTTGCAGCTGAGAAGCTAATCAGGCAAATGTGGCACACTTTTCGGTAAGGTGAATTCATTAGCCTCCGAGTCCGGTTAGTCGGGGGGGGAGGACAAATGAGTGTAATCGTCAGCCAGATGGCATTGAGTGATGGATTCTGGTGTGGGGTAGAGTCTTGGGAGAACTACAGTGGGATATTCAGGAGAAAACCAATTAAATTCTTTAATGAATTAAAAATGTTTAAGATTTTGTATTCAACGAGAATTCTTGAGTTCTTGAGTATCGAATAATGAGGACTTCTTTCAAAGATCTTTGTATTGGGTGTTGCGCAACATTGTCTTCATTTGTCAACATTTTCGTCTGCCCTTCGTTCTGTTTAATTTAAGTTTTCAATAATTTTGAGTATATTTGAATTGGCAATGCTTCTTCAAATATATTAAATATATTTTGAATTCAATATTTTCCTTCCCTTACCTAGCAAAATGTTACCTTTCAGCTCAAGTTCTTTCTAAAATTAAATATAACTTTCTACCTAACAAATTTCTCTTGCTTAAGGAATATTTGTTTATCATTTTTTTTAGAGCGAATCCAATCCGCTTCAGTATTTGCTCAAATCTAGCTTGCTGCATAATTAAAAGTGAAAAAAAGAAGGAAAATGAAAACTCTCGCCTACTTCCTGTCCCCCCAATGCAGTGCAATTTTCACTTTTTTTTCCCGTTGTGTCCGCCGTGTCGTCGCCGCTCCGTTTTCTCATTTTGTACAAATAGCCTCAAGGCGGCGCTGGCCGGGCAAACTTTCGAAATTTAACGCCGGGCACAATGGGGCACCAGGAATTGCCGGGCCGGGCTGCCAGCCGCAGCAGTGGCGGAGAACAATTACGGGGAGTTGGTACCCCCGGTTTTTCGGTCTTATGCAAACAGGAAACGTATAATGAACAAAGTCCGAACGAGTCACTCACTCGCCCGGCGGAGTTGCGGTGGCGGCGGGAATACACGCCGGAGAGAGCACGCGACTCCGGCACTCTAGACTGTGCGGACTTGCGACTCCTCCCGGCCTTCTGGCTGGCATTCATCCATTCATTTTTGAGCGGTTTCGTGGTTAACAACCGCTTCCTTATCCTTATTATTTTAATGCCTGCGGCAGCATTCCATCTTACTTACATTTTTCTCTCCTTCTCGCTGTCGCTGTCGCTGTTGTGGCTTAAATATTTTAACTACCGCCAGCTACTAGTTGGGCCTCTGTCTGGGCCGGGTCTTTGTGCCCATAATTGGGGTTAACTGCGTTCAGCAGGTGAGGAAGCTCTGCTCCGGTCCGATCCGGTCCGCATTGTGTGCTAAAGTGTGCCAAAAGGAAGAGTACTCTCTGCTGACGTCCGTGCTGGAGTTTAATTTCAGTTTTCTTTATATTTTTTGCCCGCCTCTGGCTTTGGGGCCAGCAATTAACTGCAATTGAAAGTGAAATTGAATTTGAATTTGCATCTGCAAACACACTCACAAACACACACACACACAGAGAGAGCCGGAATAGATGGTGTGTGCTTTTGACATTGGCCTGCCACCGGGGTGACAGAGTGTCAGAGTTGACACGCATGTTGAGAAAATTCAATTAAAAATTTTTGTGCTGCACTCTGTGACTCCGTTCGGTCTCCTTTTATTTTTGCTCGCCGGCTCGGCTCATCGCCGATTCAGTTGATAATTATTTTTACGCGCCGGGTTGCAGGGTAAAGTGCATTAAAAATGCAAATGGCAACACTTTGCCACTTTGATGCCAGCGTTGCCAGTGTTGTCACGTTTGCCGTTTTATTAATTTATTAAATTAAAAACAACGCAAAAGGAGGCAGCGGCAGTACCGCGCCGGCGACTCCACACTGGCATGTGTAATTGTAAATTTATGAGCGTGCCACAAATAAAAAGGAGGCCCGGTACAGTAAAGTAAAGCAAAATAAAAAGCAAAAAAAAAGGAGAATCCACAGCAGGGGCAACGAGTTCAACTGGGGCGCACTGTCAATCGTGTTGCATGAATTATTAATTATTTGCTTTTCGCACACACACACACAGATACTACATGGGGTGGGAAGTGGGGGCAAAAAGATACGCCGCGGCAGTGTTGCAATGCGGCAATCGGCTGTCAGCTCTCCGCCACTTTGACAAGGGAAACACTAATAAAATTACTAACCAAAATGGCCAAAAAGGCATTCAATTCGTAGCGTCACTGATTGCCAATAAAGAAGAGAAACCGAAATTAGTCTAATCTAATTACCTGTCACGCTTTATTGTCTTTAGCATAACGAAATGGATTTTGGAAAATAAAAAGTCAAAGCCTATGTTGGTTTTTTTTTTTGTATTTACTACGCATCATCCCGAAAAAGAAAAAAAAAATTGGGGGAAATAAGAGAGATGAGTACTTTTAGGTGGGTAGGTAATGTGAGAGGCCAACCCCGAGGCGGAATGGCTGAGGATTCGGTATTCAGGACTCTCCTCCACCCCGATGCCTTACTTATCCTGCGTTTTCCCCCGGGGGACACACGGGCTTTGGTATTTTCCACCGCTCTCTCTCTCTTTTTCTCGCTCGGTGAATTATTCAGGCCTCAATCGATGGCTGGCCGAGCATCTTCCTCATTGCATACGACCCCGCCCCCACTTCATAAATCCCCCCTCAGTGCTGCTGACAGTTTATTTGCCAAATTGCTTGCATGTAATACGAAACTTTTTCTTCTTTTTCCGTTTCTGTTTCGAGGCTAATTTTTAGTTTAGGGAAGAACCAACAAAAAAATGTGTCTGGGTGTGTGCTAAATCGAAAATCTGAAACACGCGTCACACAGCATTAAATGAGAAGGCAGGATCAGGACATTTCCAAGGGGTGAAGAGGGGTTAGTTCACTAATACGGCATGACTCAACCGTTTTCCACGTAAAGTTGAATGCCAGAGCAACTTATCTGTGCTGGCATATCTTTATTCCTGGCTAAATGCACTAAACAAAATATATATGTATTAAAAATATATTTTAATTTAATATAAAAGCCTTGAATTTAAATAAATTATAATTTAGTTTGGTAACCAAATAAAATATACATTTAAAAACATAGTTAGTCTTTGGGGACTTTTAAATAATAATGTATATTAACCCAACTCTTTCTCTCAGTGCCTTGTGCCCAACCCCTTTTGTCCACATCCTGACCATAATTCATGAAACATTTTAAATTTGAAAATCTGGCCGTGGAAGGGGGGGAATAATCGGGGAGAACACAGTTATTGTTGCGTTATAAATCTAATTAGAATATGGATGTGTGCGTTCGGGGGCCCGTATCTGAATATGCACGTAGACTAAACCAATTCCAACCCCCCCTACCCTACGGCACTGGGCTCATTTCATATGCTCACCGCATCTGGCCGCATCTGAAAATTGCCAATGGCGCCGCTGCGTCTGGGGCAATAAATTTGATTTGTTTCAAATTACAGTAGAACGCAACGCGAAAAATTGTATTTTCTCTTTCTTTAGTTTTTTTTTTTTTTGTTTTGTGCATTTTTTGGGACTGAGCCGGTAAATCGAATTGAATCTGAAATCCTTGGCTGAGCTGCGGTTGCTCTTTGTGGGCAATTTTCATAATTTACATAAGCAAATCAAATTGCGAGCGTAATTCGAAGACAAAGGCAGCGAGGAGGAGGGTGGCAGTCTGAGCTTTTGGCTTAGAATGGAACTATGTTGAGTGGATGGCGTAGATTTCTCAGTCTCTTTATTTTCCAACTCACACTCGCACTCACTTCTTTTAGAAAAATTGTGTCAGCTTTTTGCGAAAGCGTTTTCGCTCTAGCCTCCTTTGTTCCCGTCAATGCGCCAAAGGAATTTGGCTCAAGTGGGGCTGTGAAAGGATAGGATTGTCGCCTGGCAAAGTGTGAATCCTGAAACGGGGAAAGCCTTTGAAGTGAAGTGAAAGTGTTCAATACAACACTGCACCACAATCGATGCTTAGCAACACTGCACCGGTCACTTTCACACCTGACAGGCACCTTTTTTTTTACGCATGTGTGTTTCGTGGATTATTCCTATTAATAATTGTGTAAATTTCTGTACATATTGTGAGAGAAATCCGGACCCAAACCGAGTGCATTTTAGAAACCTTTAGTGAAATAAACGAATCCAC
Source organism: Drosophila lini (assembly GCA_018905715.1). Classification (NCBI taxonomy): domain Eukaryota; kingdom Metazoa; phylum Arthropoda; class Insecta; order Diptera; family Drosophilidae; genus Drosophila; species Drosophila lini. The sequence goes on along the minus strand of JAEIIL010024032.1, from coordinate 27,302 downwards.
GACACGGACATCAGCGAAGCCGCAGAAGCCATTTAGACATATTTTAAAGGTGTACATCGGACTTCCAGAAGAAGACACTATGATGAGGACTTTGGAAACGTAATTTTGAGGCAGATTTCAAAAACAATAATATAACACCCACCCCGATCAGTTTCATTCGGGTTTCCAACAAGCTTCATTTCGGATATTTTCTGGGTCCGTCATCAGGCGTTCGGTTTGCCGTCAAGCCTTTGCTTTCTTAAAGTGACAGACAGAGGTACCGAACACACACCATATTCTTTAGCAGTCTGTGTGTACGTACGCACATATATCTGGATATATGTCGTTTGGATCGTGACGAGGCCGCATCGGTAGCAATGTCCACTGCCTTGGCAGCGGCAACGGCAATGGCAGCGGCATCCTCGAGTGCCGCACCAGCAGCAACGACCGTCAGCAACACCACAAACACCACGAACACCACCATAGTCACAGCCACAGCGTCGCCGGCAACAAACAACAACAGCAGCAACAACACCACCATCATTACCAACCATACAGCCAAGTCTACAATTATGGCGGGAGTCCTTGAGCCAGCCGGAGGAATTGTAGCCGAGTCGCAGGACTACCAGCCGGAGCAAGTGCCGCCGGAACACGAGCACAGCCTGGAGTCGCCGGGTCACCAGTTAATATTGAATAGTGCTCCGAAGCCACGGCGTCAGCGCAGGACCACAGTGGTGCACACATGCCCCAGGCCACCGGGTGGCTACAGGTACTCCATGGAATTTCTTTACGGGATCGGCAGTTGTATGGCCGGCACCACCCTGAATATAGCCACGCCTCTGTCGATAACTCCGCGCAGTGTGAGGACCACGCCCCCCTCGCTGACCACTCGCATGCCTCTACTGACCACAATGGGGATGCCAACCTCTGCATCGCCCCGCCCCATCGACAGTAATCTATCGAGGAATCGTTACGCCATAGGCGTTGTGGGGCCAGGATCTCCAGGAGGACTCACTGCAGTTTCAACAGTACCAGCATCATCGCCGACTACGACCACTGTCACTGCCACACCCGGCACCTCGGCTGGATCGCCTTCCACTGGTGTCCTGGCAGCAGGATCCCCCGGAGCTCTTCCAGCAGCACAATTTATATACCAGGGATATTTGCCCAACGGACCACAGCGGCGCCTGTGGCATGCGGAGAACGCGTTCTGGCAGTTCGACCGAAACTATCCGTACAACCAGGGCTATGCCTCACAATACGGAATACCCATGATGCCGGTGGGATTTGAGCATCCGTATGGTAGTCAGCGTATCATATATCCTGGCTACTACAGCCAGGCCTCCGGGCCATTCCATGCTGCTCCTGTGCCAGGCATGCCGAGGGTCAGTCGTCATGTGGCCACCACTCCTCAACAACAGCAGCAGAAGCAGCAGCAGCAACAACAACAACAGCAGCAGCAGCAGCAGCAGCAGCAACAGCAGCAGCAGCAACAACAGCAACAGCAGCAGACTCCGGCGGCACAGCATTCCCCTCACTCCCAGCAGCCGGTGGTCCAGCAGCCAACAACAGCGGTGAGTGGTGAAACCAGCGAAGAACCAATTCCAGCTCCGAGCACCACGTGGCGCCATGCAGCCCCCTCCGCAGCACAGCGCGACCGCTTGGGATCAGGGCGACAGGCGGCGACTCCGCAGAGCTCGACGGACTATCACAGGGAATCAAAGACATACTACAAGAGTGGCACGGCCGGGAATGGCGGAGGGGCTCGCTTCAAGGCAGCATCCTTTGCCCAGCAAATGCAACCAGGAAATGCAACAAGGAATTATCCGGCAGGAGGACCTGCAGCAGGCAGTGCTGTACCAACACCAGCAGCACCCCCGCCGGTAGCCGCAACAGTAGCAACAGCAACCGGATCCAGAGATCAGAATCCGTCAAATGCCAACCAGAGTCGCAATCATCAAGGATCGGCAACCAATCAGTATTCCAAGAGTCGCAACCACGGAAAGAGAGGCGGCAAGAATACGCAGGGCAAGGAGCGCACCTCGAACTCCTCCGGGTCGCTGTCCGCCTCCTCCTCAAAGTCCCAACTGGACAGAGCTGCCAGTTCGAATACCTCCATAGCCCAGCCAAAGCATCCCAATCGCTCCTTCCGCAACCGACTTCGCTACATCAATGGCAATGAATCGCCGGACCATAAGGCGGTGCCCATGGGCATGGCAGTGCCTGTTGCCACTTTCCAACAGCAGCCACAGCCGTCCGCCGTGCGCAGGGTTGGCAAGTTCCAAGGAGCAAATGCCTATCACGGACATGTGGTGGAGAGTGGCAAGCCAGTGGTTAGCCGGCAGCAGTCACGCTACTACCAATCGCGAAACATGGATGCCTATGTCTACCAGCCAGGACCATATATGGTTTACGCCACAGGAGCGGCGCCGCTGGGACTCGGCGGAGTGCTACACCCGGGACAAGGGTGCGCTGGCATGGCAATGGGAGTAGGAGGAGGACCAAGGATTGCTGGGAGTGCAAGTGGAAGGGGAAGTGGAGGTGTGGGAGGAGGGCCTACGGCCACGGCCAGCAGCGCCACCTCGGAGGGAGAGCAGCCGCTGGACTCGGACTTTGATCAGCGCCAAGATTATGCTGACTTGGGTCTGGATCCAGCCAATGGCGGCTTCTCCTCCGACCTGGAGCCGCTTAGTTACAAGCAGGACACCTCAGAAATGGACGGTCATTCGTGTCTTCTATCCCATCCGTGTTCCGACATTGAGGCAACCGACGGCCAGTCGAATGACAGTGAGGCCATCAGCACGGCACCCAGCCAGGACAGCGATGCCACCGAAAGCGACCTAAGCGGTGCATCTGTGGAGTCGGTGGTGCGCAAGGTAATGGTCAATTGCCTGGCCTTTGCCACCGGTGCCGAGGTGCCCGATCTCAACGGTCCGAACCTGGTTCCCTACGGCGACATGCATTATCTTATGGAGCTGGGCTTCCATTCTCAGGCATCCATGACTAATGGCTACAGGCCCTCCATGCATCACCCACCGCCGAATCCGGCTTCTTACCAACGTGTGAGAGGCATGAGTTGCTGCGGCGACATGTTGAGCCACTCTGCGGAAGAGATGGGCCACAAGTTGGAGCAGGACCAGCAGCAACAGCAACAGGATGGCAGTGACGAAGGGAAAAGCCGCTTCGAGGAAGCGGACTACGTTTCGGCAGAATCCAGCCTCTCGGTCAGCCCTTCCGCCTCCTCCAGCAAGAGTGCCGAGGCTCCAGTGTCCACAAAGGCTAATATCATCATGGTAGGTGATCATCTTCGTTAAGTAACCTTTGCAGATAATTCTTTAACTAGTTTTGAAACATGTTTTCAAAGTTAAAAGAATATTCTCCAAAAAAGAAACCACCTGCAAAGGTTATCAGGAATCAGTTATTACATGTGTATCTAAAATTACCGTTCTTAGCCGAAAGAATCCCTGGAGGATGGAGTTTCCCATGACATGCACAATCGCTATTGGCGCGAGTTCTTTGGTTACACGCCAGCGGACCGCTTTCTGCTCCGAGCCAAGCAGGTGGAGATGAAGCGTCCGCCAAAAACAGTGCCCGGCAGCACCAAGTGGGATTCCCTGTCCCTGTCCCTATGGCGGAAGTTCCTGGAGGCCCAGCAGACCCGTCACATTTACAAGACCAAGATGCGCCTGTGGCGATTCATTTACACAGTGGCCATGGTGAGTTGGGATAATGTTAAAGCCAAGCCATATTTCGAGCGCTCTCTCCTCCGTCTCCATCATGGATCCGCAGACCACCTATCCAAGGTACGGCTTGTACCTGGTGGGCTCCTCGATCTCCCACTTTGGTTCCAAGTTCTCGGACATGGACATTTGCATGCTGGCCTGTACAAATCCGAACATTGATCCCAGAATGGAGGCCGTCTACCATCTGCAACTGATGAGAGAGCTGCTCAGCCGCACGAACGAGTTCCAGGACTTCAATCTGATCGAGGCACGGGTGCCGATCCTGCGCTTCACCGATTGTCGCCACAAGGTGGAGGTCGACATCAACTTTAATAATTCTGTTGGAATCAGGAATACCCATCTCTTGTACTGCTATTCCCAGCTGGAGTGGCGAGTGCGTCCAATGGCCTTGGCCGTGAAACAGTGGGCGCAGTACCACGACATTAACAATGCCAAGAACATGACCATTTCCAGCTACTCGCTGATGCTGATGGTCATCCATTACCTGCAGGCCGGAGCCAGTCCGCCGGTTCTGCCGTGCCTGCACAAGCTGTATCCGGATAAGTTTGGCTTCCTCCTGCCCACCGACTTTGGCTACGTGGACATGAACGAGGTGATGAGTCCGTATCCCTCGGACAATACCCAGTCCCTGGGCGATCTCCTGATCGGATTCCTGCACTACTACAGTATGTTTGAGTACGGCAAGTACGCCATTTCGATACGCGTGGGCGGCGTCCTGCCCGTGGAAGTGTGCCGGGCATCGAAGGCACCGAAAAACGACATCCATCAGTGGAACGAGCTGTGCATCGAGGAGCCTTTCGATCAGACCAACACGGCCAGGTCCGTCTACGATTCGACCACGTTCGAGCGCATTAAGGCCATCTTCCAGGCCAGCTACCGGAGGCTGGAATCCACCAGGAACATCAGCTCCATTTTCGAGGACTACGATGGGCCCACCATTGTGATGCAACAGCGGTCCGTAGATTCAGAGTGTGATTTCTACGAGGGCCAGCATCAGCACCAGCAGCATCATCAACATCAAATGACCAATAGGTCGGTCTTCCGCTCTAATAGTGAGTTTCCCTCGCCGCGTCCCTTGAAACTGATGGTGGACAAGGCCACCACGGCCATTTGGACTGATATCAACATGAAGACGGACCAGAAGGAAACCGAGGAGCACCAGTCCAAGGACATGGGAGTGGACGATGACTCTGTGGCCACCGAGCCACCGCTTGCTTAACAACTCCCACCACCACTCGTAACAGAAAACACTAAACAACAAAAGTTCACACCATTCTCAAAAACAAGTCAACAAGACAAGCATTCATTGAAACCCCATCAGGACGTAAAAAAAAATTGAGACGTTGTGAAAGTAAGTTTTTTAGTAGCAGTTGCCGGACGCATTTACACCAATTTAAATTTGACGTTGGATAATTATATATGCCTAGGGAATTTAGTGAAATGACCAAATAAAAATTCACAAAGCATCCAAGGCAATGCAAAGTCGGTCGCAAAAAAAGCACTAAAATCTGCAAAAAGGCAAAGAAATATTTTCACCTCGAATCAAACGAACTAAAACTAGTTTTTACCAGCTTCAAAAGCAATTAAATTGCTGAAAAATCCTGAAAAAAAAAATTAAATTCAAAATAAAATCCCAAAAAAATATATATAAAAATTATAAAATTCGAAAAAAAAAGAAAGCAGCACTAGCGATAGTTTAGTGAAAATTTGTGAGGCAGGGCGAGATACCCAGAATAATGCAGGGATGTAGGCTTTTATAGCTGCAGGTTTACACTTTTATACCTGCACAAAAAAATCAAACAAAAACATAAACACCCCTCTAAAAAAAATAAAATAAAATGAAAATCAAAGAAAAAACACTTAAAACCCAGAAAATGCTCCACAAAAAAATACACAATACAGTTTTGTAACAAAATAAATGTAAAAATCGCGCTAAACATCTTCGCAAAAATGCTTACGAGTTACGATTGAGTTTTTAAAGCTCAAGCCAGAACTTTGAATAATGTTTGATGATAGCGCCAAAAAAATGATATAAAAATAAATAAAGCTAACACGGCAGAGGCTTTCTTGAGGGCAGAGGGAAGGTTATTTTATTGTAATATAATAATAATAATATAAAGCTTAGTAATATGAATTTCATTGTCATAGGAAACCACTTTCATTGGATTAACTAGGTAATAATTACTTGAAATATTCACTGCATATGTGTGCATATATTTCAACCAAATGAAATCATCCATCATCGGGCCATTAGTTGACGGTCTTCATTTCAACACTAGCACTTGGACTCGAACTCGGACTGGGACTCTCTGGGGTCCGAATGAAATTATGTAGGATGCTCAATTTGATATTCCGCTCTGATTAATTCTTAGTGGTTGCCGTCATCATCGAATATCACCCTTGGGACACACATACACACAGCTCCGAATGGCCGGAATTCTCGCACATGTTTCAGTTTGGCAATTATCTAAGGAAATCAAATCAAATCATTGATGCAGCTGTTACGCAAGGGGGGTTGATGGCTGCTGGGTGCTGGGTGCTGGGTGCTGAGGGCCTAGTGCCTAGTGGTGGTGACCGATGGACAATGCCATCTATCAGTCTATCTGGGGGCGTGGTCCAAACTCTGTTACCATCCGCATCTGTTCGTGGAAATGGCCAGAGAGAGAGAGAGAGGTGAATGCGGGCGGGGGTATCGATGACAACCAAAAATGTCAGTGCAGCAAATTATTTCATCAATTGCAATGCTCGATTTCAGTGCATCGGGGATGCTGTAGAGCTGGTGGTTCTGTCCTGTCCCGTTTTGGGTAATTGATATAATGCCGATGGGTTCCTGTATTCAGAGACGAGACTCCTGTCCTCGCCCACCTAATGGCGTCGAACTGTCAACGGGATTTGGATTGGATTGGGATTGCGATGGCAATTGGGATTTTGGGTGGGTGTGTTGGGTGGTGTGTGGTGCGGTGTGGTGTCTGTAATGCAATACCGTGTGGCATCGCCAATCACCATTGCCATAATCATCATTATCATTAACGCAGCCGAACAATTGTCACACTAATTTGCGCATATGTGCAAAAATGTTTGACAATTAAACGCCGCAGCCAAGTCCCTCGATCATTTTTCATTCTCCCAAGTAATTAATGTCTTTTGTTAATGGTAATGCATTTGCATTCGCAATTGGAATTATACCCCAATTCAGAGCTAAGACAATTTGCACAACAAAGGGCGCGCTCGCTGGCTATGGAATGCTGAAGGATGAACTTCATTAAAATTTTGCACGGCCCGGCGCAGGATTGGAAGTGGGATTGGGATTGGGATTGGGAAAATAGAGAGCAGCAGCTGCTGCATTAAAATTCCTGTCCGGGATTTGCTCTTTGGTCTTGAATAATTATTCATTGTCATTGTAATTGGCGTGCCAGGCGCTAAATGGAATCATAAAAGGGAGCGGCGGGCATTGGGAAAACTCCGCCTGGGCTCACAATTTTCATTTTTCCACCAGCCAGCCACCAAATTGAAGTTGCTCGATTACTTGGACACTTTTTTTTTTTTTGTGCTGCCTCCCACATGTCGAGAGGTATTCTTTTCTTTTTTTGTGCTGCTGTCCTGGATAAAGAGCGATTACTCCCCATGGGTCTCGGGATTGGGATTGGGTTTTTGGTCTCGGTTTTGGTCTTGGCTTTTATATTGTTTGGAACACGTACGGGAATTTTCATTCGATGTCATTTCAATTTTCCTGTGCTCCTTCTTTTTTATGGACGCACAGAGACAAAAAGGGTTTCGATTGGAAAAGATGCAGCTAAAACACAAGGACCTGACATGGGATTGCGTTTCTATCGCCGCCTGCCTCTAGCCCTGTCCCTGTCCTTGTCGCTGTCCCTGTCCCTGGACACTCTATCCTTTGGGCCTTTGTTTTCTTGTTGGTCACTGAGCAACAAATTACCTGAGGCAGGTGAACAACGACTGCAAAACCAAAAGGACTCACTGCTCACTCCTTGGTGTGGACGAAGGAATGAATAAATGAATGAGTGCCCAAAGGGGGTAAGGGAATGAGCGAGTGCAAGACTGAGTGACTCCTGATTGGGTGAGCCACCTAGGCAGCTTTATTTTAAAGAAAGAAAGAAAGAACCCTTAATGTCATTTTAAAGCAATTAAACAAGTTTGTTGAATAACAAAGAAAGTGATAAGAGATAACGCTTTTCAAGTCCGATTTTAGAGACTTGTATTAGGAAAACATATTATATTTTAATTAACTTTAAATACTTGTAATGCCGTTAAATATTTAATTGTTTACTACATCTCCCCCCTTATTTGCTCTTCTAATTGCAGGTAAGCTCATTACGTCAATCCTTTTTAACACACCACAAAAGCGGCAGAATCAACAACAATAATAACTAATGTTAGCGTAAGTGCTTGTCTACAATTTTAATTAGTTTTAAATGCAATTTAATGCATTTGTTTTCTCTTCTGTGTGTGTGTTTTTTGTGCCATGTTTTGGTTTGCCAAATGCTGAAGCACTTAACATTATTTTAGACTCGGAGAACGAGCTAGCTGCGTTGAATTTAAATTTGAAAACAATAAATAATTTCTACCTTGTGATGATAAATGCCGTGAATAATTTTATGCAGATTAGTGTGGGCATATATGAGTCACATGTGTGTGCATTCCCGTACAATTAGAAACGAATTAAATATTTAAAAGCCAGTCGTGGATTATTGCTTAAAATAAATATTTATGTTATGTTTGCTTTCGCTTGATTATATGAACTCTCCCGCAAAGGGTAATGAACTGCAGTTATTTCGCCAAATACATATGTCCTTGGGCTTTTCGATCTTTTACGATTCGCTATAAAAAAGAAAACGGGTGACACACGACCTTTTCGTGAAAGAGTTTATTCCCTTAGTTTTATGGCTCATTTGGAGTTTGTTTTTCAGTTTCCGCCCCTCGCATTGAATGAAAACAACTCAATTTCTGTAATGACCACGCCTTGCCGATAGTTAAACGCTCCGGACATAACTATTCGAAAAAGAAACAGAGAAAGAAAATCAATCAATGTAAAATGGGGGAAATCCCCTTACTATAAAGCTTTAAGGCGTGTCGCTGCCACGCCCTCAGCCGGCGCCTCCGCCTCCGCCTCCGCCTCCGCCTCCGCTGTCGCCTTTTCCGCCGATTCGGCAATCAAGCTCATTTATTATGCATTTTTCATACGAGTATGATGGCGTTATTCCTCTTTTTTTTTATTTCGGCGAACTCTGTGCAGAAAATTTAAAATCAACCGCAGAAAAAGCAGAATGGCTGGAAAATATCCTGCAAGTGGAAGGAGAGCGTCAGAGGACACGCATGCCAGCCAGAGTTGCCTTTATGCGCGAGGACGAGGACTGTGACAACCGATGGCAAACAAAATCGATCGCAAAAATCCACGCACATGCACAAATTACCCGCATTTTTTGTTTATGGGAAAAATTGAAATTCATGCAGAACAGCCCAGCCCTTCATCATCCGTGTCCATATCCATATCTGCCAGAATATATCTAGCTGCAATCCATATCCCTGTCGTATCGCTGTCATCAATGGCCCCCTAACAATCTGGCGATAAAGGTTTCTCCTTGAACAGTTGTGGCCGGAAAAATAAATACCATTTATGGGTTCAAGCGAAAATGTTTAAGTTTAAAATTTAAGAGTTAGAAATTCACAAGAAATAGGGTGTTTAAAAATTAGAATTAAAGGATAGATTTAGCCGTAATATTTCCATAATTTCTGAGCTTAGAGAAGTTAGCGGAGTCAGGGCTTTAGGCATTCGATTGGTTAAAAGGATACAATGTTGTACATACAAGTTAAATTTCATGTTTCAAAATATTTCCCAGGAATTTTCAAACTGCTACCCTATTAGTTCGACCATCGCTGTTATTCCTTGCAAAGAATTGTTTCTTTTTTTGGGGGGAAACGTTGAAGAGTTACAAAAAGAGTTTTTGGCGAGGGTCGCTTGCTTGTTTACCTGGCCCCCGAGGGTTGCCACATGCACATTTGCATATCGTTTCAAGTGTGAAGCACTGGGGGTTGGGGGCGCAGAAGTTGAGTAGGCGTGGCACTGCTTATCGCCGCAACACTTGCCGCGAACGGGGGCAAGTATTTCCGTTGCCTGGGCACGCTTGTTAGTCGCGCGAGTCAGCGGAGGAGCTCGAGGCGAAAAGTGGAAAAGGGGCAAGTGTCAGCTCTGCGGCGGAGTTCAAGTCGAAGTTGCTGCTGCTGGTTGTCGCTTAACGATTTCGTGTCATTTTTTGCATTTCCTTCTTGTGCCAGGCTTTCAGTTTTGTACACTCCCCCACACCGCCTGGATTTTCCGCCTGCGGTTTTCCATCCGTTTTGAGTGTGCGACGGCCAGTCTTATCGCGTGCTACCTGTTTGGCACCTTCAGACAGCCACAGACTGAGAGAGAGTGATACAAATTAAAGCAAAAATAGCAAGAGCAGAGAAAGAAAAAAAAAAACATTTAAGAAAGTCATAAAGAAAAGAAAATAATAAGAAAAACAAGACGACTTGGAAGGAAATGCATACTCTGGAAAATAAATCACAAAGTGGGAGAAGCGGTCGGTCGGTTGTAAATTTCCCTGGCCCCTCGGTGTACGTGTTAAAAACTTCTCACGTGTCAGTCGTTAGGATCTTTGGAAAGTGAAGAAGCAAAGTCGCAGGACTCGAACGGATGTTCGCTCTATCTGCAATGCAGAAGATAACTTTTGCCGCTGTCTGGCGGCGGCATAACATTTGCATTTTCGCCCCGCTCGATTATGAATTTTCGTTATAGTTATGCCGCCAAATGATGAATGTGCCAGGGCCAGAGCAAAGTGTCTGCAATTAGGAAATGCAGGAAGGCCAGCCAAGATGCCACCGGGACCGGGGGGAATCCCTTCAAGAAGTTGTCGCCACGGCCCGCGAATCCGATCAATTAAAAAGCAACTTACGGATGCTGGTGGTGGTCATGGCTGCCGACTGTCAGCTCCTTGGCGCTCAGTGTGATTAATTTCAGGGCCCATTTGCATGCGCCATGGTGAATGATGCCATAATCCTTGCCGCTCCTGGCCCTTTTACAGCTTCTGGGCCATTCTTTGCTGCAATTTTAAGTAATTTTTCGCCTTAACTAGAGGGTATTGTGAATATGTTAAGCAGCTGGAAGCTGTCCAAAAGTTGCAAGAGTAAATATTCTCAGGAGACTTTTGAAGAAAATGAGCAGCAATTAAGGGGTTGGTTTTCTTAGGAGGATAAATAATTAAAATGCTTATTAATTAATTTGTTAAATTAAAAATAAATTCAAAATAACGTAAAGTTTTTGTTTATAATTACTAAGAGTATTTAACCTTCGACCATTTGTTAAATTTAAATATTTTACTCTTCATTCCGCCACTGGAGAAAAGAAATTAAAAAAAGCATGCCGCTCTGTCTCCGGGTTTTGCTGGCAAGGATAAGGCTTAAGTGTCTGCCGGGGCTCAGACTCCTACCTACCTGGTGGTCCTGCGTCCCCTTTTTTTTTTACCCAGGACCTGGACAGCGTTGCAGTCCGCGCTGCAAAGAATATTACAAAAAACGTGCCAAACGTTTATTTAAAAGGATTTATGTGCGTTACGTGCTAAATGTGAAATAATAATTTTTCTTTCTTCCCTCGCTCTCGCTTTCGCACTCGTCCTTTTTGTTTTTTAGTACCTTGGCCAGTGCAGGATGCAGCAGCGAGTAGCTGCCACACTGTTAATCTCGCTCCTCTCCTTCTGCGTGGCATTAACTCAAGTCCTTTTCGCAATTTTTATTGAGCTGACTGGACGCATGAAATTTTTGTGGGTAAACTCTCGGGGCTCTCGCACTTTCCAACTGAGATTTTTCCGGCTACGAGACTTAATTGCATTTCTTCGTCAGCTTCTTCTACTTCTTCTGCTTCTTATCTGTGCTGTGGGTTTTAAGTGCTGGCAGAAAGGAAAAGTTTTCTCTTTCAGCCTTCGTCCTCGTCTTAGTCTCAATTTTTGCGGCTGCCATTGCCAATTTCTGGCTTTCTCCAGGCAATTTCTTTATTTGTACTGAAATCGAAAATGCGTAGCTGGGGAATAGCAGAGAACTAGAGAACTGGAGGAGCGTAGAACGAGAAGAGTGGCCACAACAATGGCCAGGACACAAGTCCAAGTCCAAGACCAAGTCCGTGTTCATTTTCCCAGTTGGGTTTCCACTTATTATTGCCGCCGCCTCTGTCCTTCGCAGCAGTATTTCTGCCTCCTTCTAGGACCGTCTGTGCGTTTGTTTTGCACCCCGCACGCATATAGCATAATAATTAGGTGGAGAGTCAGTCGTCCTGCTGCCAGACTCGTCCTTCTTCTGTCTGACTCTCCTCCATTCAGACAGAGGGAGAAGGCAGGCACACGATATAGACTGAGATATGGGGTCACAGTTTGTACAGTTCATTTTGCGGCGCACAAAGTTTCTTAATTTTTTCCTCGCCTTTTGTCTTTGGCAAATGGGAAACACGAAACAAAAAGAGAAAAGTTTTAATATGATTTGCAGTCAGACATTTTGGCCGTTGCCAGCAGCTAAAAATAATTAAAGCCAACTCGGGAGCGGGCTTCATCTACTTAAAGACCTGGGCTCCCTTCTCCTTGGCATCCTTCAGCTGGGCTCTTGAACTTTACTTAGTCATAACTTATGCATATGCATCTTGGCCTCCAGGAATGCTGCGGATAATTGGGCGTGGCCAAGCACACCTGGGCGGGTGGTGTGTGTGTGTGTGTTTGAATAGTTTTTGTCGTTGCGTTTTTTCACTGAAATAAATTTTTAGTAAATTTTATGAAGAAAATGAAGATGTTAAGGAGGATAAAATAGTTTTAAAATATGTTGTATAATAATAATGCATTAATTAGAGTTTTCATTAATTTAATATAAATAATACTACTTGCTTAAAACGGTAATAAAATAATATTAACTACTTCTTGTGGACACATATATTATACAGTACCCTTTGCCCAAATTAAACATCTCTTTAATCACCTTTATTTTACATTGTCTTAGCCAGACTTCAAGGAACTGTATAATTGTGTTTTTAACGTTTTAATCCTTTAATTTTCTTCCCTTTTCTTTTCGAGTGTAGACAACGTGTTCCTTTTTCAAACTTCAGCCTCGTCTTTACTTTTTTTGTGCCCAACTTATTACCTTAAACTTGGCGAAAGGTTGTTGACTGGCTGCAATTTGTTGACACAGACAGGCGACTCCTAAAGTGGGCGTAAGGATATGGGACCGTACGTGTGCACATGTACATATGTGTGGAAATTGAAGGAGTGGGGCTGGGTATCCTTGCTGTGCGACTCTTGGGCATGTGCATTTGTCTAAGGCGCTGGCAAATTGAAATTCATATGCGAAAAGTGTACGCTGACTCTTTCGTTTCTTACTCAGCCTGCTTTTGCCACATTTTCCGCCCTGAATTTTCCTCGCCTTTTTTTTTCCTTACTCATTGTTTTGCATTTGTGGAGAGTGCATTAAGAAGCGCCTGGCTTTCTTTTGTAATTTTCATTAGCAAACGCAGTAAATGCTGATGGGATGTGATGTCCTTTCCTCCACCGAGTTGACCAAGCTGCAATAATCCTCTTCTCGTCTGTGCTCTGGCTGTGAGTGTCGAAAGCTTTAAAGGCGCTCAAGTGAAAGTAATCGCCTTGGCCAGTAGTGCATTTCAGCATTTTATGTTTGTCTAATTCAATTAAGCCGAAAGAGGAGTTATAAAAATGGTTACTTGAGCCAGACCTGACCACAAGAGGAGCTGAGAATTTGAGGAATTATAAAAACTAGAGACGGCTCTTTAAGTTCCTTAAAGACTTAAAGGCGCCTTGGAATCAAGTCAAGTTGCTATCTCTTCCGCAACGCTGGCTGCGGCAATAAAACTTCAATTAAATTAAATAAATCTCTGTAAAAATGCGCAACTTTTCCATCAACCCGGCAACAGAGAGAGAGAGCAATCAACAAACAGCCTGCGGTCATCATTAAATGTCTAATTTATTTCAAAAACAACAACAAGAACAGGAGCAACAACTTGGCCGAACGGGAAAATTCAGTTTTTACAACGAGATTTTCCATTTTCCTTGGCCAGAGCCAGCCACAGCGCTCTCTCTCTCGCTCGTCGTAAAAATTGATTTAATAAAACAGGCACGTTTCCATTTGAAGTGCTGTAAATTTTAATTTAGTTGTTGCTTCTCGCACAGCTGCGACACGCCCCCACTTTTCCAAAGGGAGGTGGCTAACTGGCGGATGGGCCAGGGTTCTCCGGGCGGAACATCATCACACGACGGACGGCCTTCATTAACAATTGGCGGGCGGGGAAACGGCGTGAAAGAGGAGCGGAACCGCTTTCTCGGAACGGAACTGACTTGTAAACCATCTTTGGTTGTCATTTATTTTCTTTGTTGCTTTGTTTATTATCTCTTATCATCGCAAAAGTTCCACTTTAATGAGTTTTATCTGAGAGGTGGGCGGCCCCGGAAAATTGACTGCTATTTTCAAAGGCCGCGAGCTGTGAACGCGCCACCGAAAAGAATAAATACTTGGAAGGCAATCAAATGGAAAATATGCTGCTGTTACTTTGTTATTTTCCTACCAAATTTATGAATATTTATGAGAGTGACAAAAGTTTTGTGCAAACCAAAACCAAACCAAACGGAACCAAACTGAACTGAACTGAACTGAACCCCTCCGCGGAGACCTGTTTAGTTTTGCCTCGTTGTTTATTTTATTTAAATGCGCCTTCAGCTATGCAATTGTATATTAATTCCCCCATGCCAGTACCCTAGACAGCGACAAATGCTAACTGACAAGACAATTTCGCTGGGGTTTGCTTGCTGAGCAAAAGTTTTGCCGGCTTGGAGAATCCCGAGCAGCTGACAGCCATGGCAACAGCAGCTACTATAACACAACAAAACTTGCCACTGACACACGTTGACATCGAATTATGCAAAAATGGCAAAAGGCGAATTAAAAATGCAAATTCACTGCGCCCAAAGTTGAAGGACACCCCTAAAAATACACACAGCCATCCTCCTCCTGGCAGAAAAATGGAAATGGAGCGCCGGGTATACCATGTCCAAGAACTAATCAAGTCTGCCTGACAGTCGTGGGCTGGAGACCTAGACATTATTTGATGATGCTTGAATTGACTTGGCCAAGTCAAGTGGAAATATCACATTTCGTTCGGCTGGGACACTGTGTTTTTTTGGGGGGAAAACCCAAAATATTAGCCAGGCAAAATGCCTTCTTGCTGCTTGAACTTGGATTTTTTCCCTGGGAGAAACGTGAACTGAAATGATAATTGTGTGGCTATCTACTGGAAAATCTATGGGAGATTGAATGTCAGTAAAATATTTAAATTTCCAGAGTAACTTTTTCAAATGAATATTTCGATTTGTAAAGGCATTGGGCTGAGAAGGTGAATTATTTATGGTATTTCAAAAAAAATGGCAGGAATTATACATGAATTAGATAGATGTATTCTAGCTTTTCTATCAATTTCAAACTACTTAAGTCTTTAAAAAGCTTTAATATATTGTAGATTAAAGAGTAATTCCTCAGTTCGATCTCACCTCGGGTAAAACATTTCATTATTTCTATTCATTGACTTTAGTTGGCAGCTCACGCCTCCGCTTAGTATGCGCTTCAATGGAAATTGTTTTGCGGGTGGGTTTATTCATGTGATTGTCATTCGCTTACGCATGAAAATGCGCTCTGCCGTGCACATGAAAATAAATTGAAAAAATGCCTTTGGCTTGGCTCCTCTTCGTTTCTTCAGCAGCTCAGTCCGCCAGCCAGCCAGCCAGCCAGTCATCGCTTTGTCAATCTGTCGCTTTTCATATTTTCAACATTTTCCCTACAAAATAGCTTAACTGCCTGTGTCAGCTGCATGCGGTTGTGGTGTGCTTCTGGATGGCATAGCCAGGCCTGGATGCCTGCCTGAAGGTTGGGGAATGTGGTGAGGAGGAGAGGAGGTGTGGTGGTGGCTGGCTCCCCCCAAAAACCCAATAAGTATGCAGTACGGTTTGCCATTGTCAACTGCCTCTGATTGCTGCCTGAAATGCTCAGAGCTTCTTACCTGACATTACGTATACGCCATGCTGTGTCGCGCGGAGTTTTTATTGCTTTCGATTTTCATTTTGACTGCTCGCACGTGCGACGACACGAAGGGAAACGGTAACAGGAAAAAGGGAGGTCCTCCCTTGCTGTGTCCTAAACTTTCCAGTTCGATGGCGTAAATTTTCTTTAAGCATTATTTTATTACATATTTCCCAGGCAGGCAGGCAGACAGCTCAGGCGTCTTGTCCTTTTCATCCGCTGCTTGGCTGGGTTTGTTTTCGCTTTGCGTGAAATTCAATTTCCCATTTGCCACACATACAGTTCATGTAGCCATCTGAGACTGTCTTGGCTTTTCTTTTTCCCCTTTTTCTTTTTTTTTTTTTTTTTTNNNNATCCGACACTCTCTCTATTTTTCCGGCTCCCGATATAGAGATATTCATTCAGCCTGCCACACGACTTCATTTTTGCATAAACTCAGAGTGCAGAGCATGAGAAGTGGCAAAAATAAGCTACTACAGTGTGTTTTAGTTAGGAAAATACATCAGGTGAACTAATTTAGAAGCTTCAATTAACATTATTAAAAACACTTTAAGTAACTTATCAGAGAACATTTAATTTATAATTTCAAATTCTGGGTAGAACTGAAATTATTTAACCTTTTATTGCTATATATAGTTTGTTTTATTATTATTATTGTAGAAAAGCCTTAAATAGTTTAGTTTAATAAAGAAAAATCTTAAACTTATTGCAGCTAATAATTCATGTAAATCTTCTTGGGTGATTTGTGGATTCTCTTCTTCAGAATTAAGAAACTTCTCCTAGGCTCTTTCTCTTTTTTATTATCTTTAAAGGAAAAAATTTAATTTAACGGACTGTGACTGTGTGTTATGAGGTTGAGCTACCACAATTTTTACAGCCCAGCGGCGGCACCCTGTAGTTTAATCGTTTTTGCCGCTTTCCCTATTTTGCCATCGCCAAGGCTCTCTCGTACCCCATCCCGTTCCGCTCCATGGTATCCTTTCGTGTGTGTGTTTCAATGGCTTCCCTGCTTATCTGCAGACGCCATCGCTGCCGCCGATTTACTTTTCCGTTCGCTCCGCCTTTCTTTTTTTTCTCGTGCTGTGCCTCCCAACGTTGCAGGGTTTTTCTTAACGGGTGGAAATTCATTGCAAATATTCTTGATTTTTATTGCGTTCGCTCGCAAGTGAAATTGCTTAAAATGTATTTGAGTTTTGCTTTCTTTTTTTTTCTCGTTTTATTAGTTGTGCAATGCTAGACATTTCTGGCCTGTTATCCCTGTTTCGTCCTTTTGGCAGGCCAAATGCCTGCAGAAACAATTTGTTCCTCGCTTTTTTCGAGGCCCTTTCTTGGCTTGGCTTTTCTTTTGGTTTTATTTTTGTTGTTTTTATGGAATTCCTTTCGGGTTTATTACTTTGTTTTGTGCCGGGTTCTTGGCGAGATTTGGTCGAAATTCGTTCTGTTTATTTGGCCCGAACATGCAAACGTTTTTGCTGCTGTTTTTGTTTTCTTAGCCGTGCTGTCCTGTCCCTCTTGTCTTGTGCCCTTTGAAAGCATTTCTCACATTTTTCATGTGCATTATCTCAACCGATTTTGACATAATTTATGTGGACAATTCAAGCTATGGTTTCGGATCGGTGTTCATTCCTTTATTTTTGATCAAGTGAGCAAGAATGTGCATTTAATTGTGACTCATTTACATTTTTTCCTTGGTCCCCACAAAAAAAGGGTCACCTAAGATACACAACACAAAACCAACCAACGCAGTACCGAGAACGATAAAAAAAATAATACGAAAAATACAAAATAAAATATAAATCATACGCACCATTTAACAATGGCGAAAGCTGCGCCATTGCCAATCCGCAATACAATGGCACACATAAAAAGCAGCGCAGCAACGCTTTCAATATCACTTATAATGCCACGCCCCCGGCAACCCCCGCCCTCTCGCCTTCCGCCCCTTGAAGCTGCTGCCATTTGCAACGGAAATCAAGTCGCACATGCGAAAGTAAAAATTCAAACAATTGTGTGAAAGCAACAGCAGCAGAAGGACGCCGAGCACAAACACTGGAGAGAGCGTAGCATATTTAAAGTGAAATTCTGCAACATTTAACCCAGAAGGCAGTGGGCGGGGGCTGTCCATTTGCCACTGTGGAAAATGAGAAGGACGAAGGACCGAACAAAAGGCAACAAGCTGCTCTGAGGTAGAACAAAAAATATATAGTATATACTACCTGCTTTTCAAAGCGAGAAGGTCAGGAGCTGAGCGTTAAAAAAAAGTCTAATGAATGTTGAAAATCAATTACAAAAGCGAAACAAAGCGAAATCGCAATCGAAGCGGGAACAAAGCTGAAAGGGAGCATAGAGAGCCGAAGAATGGAAAATTGAAAGTGAATATGCTAAATGCTGCCAATGACGATGCTGCTGCTGATGATGATGATGATGATGATGTTCTGGTTGCCGAGGGGCTGATTGTTGCCGCTCAATTGGCTGAAGGTTCGATGATGATAACGTTGCCACTGCCCCAACGATTTCCGCTGGGAATTGCCAGCCATTACCGGAAAGTTGCAGAAAAAGCTAAAGCAATGAGCTTTAAGAGAGCTTAAGGGAAAATTCATAGAAAAAAAACTCACAAAATATTTAAAAAAAATGGTTTTAGGAGAAATTTCTAAAGAAGAGTTATTAAAAATAGAAATTTAAAAAGTACCAAAGACTCCTCAATAACAAGAGGCATAACGACCAAGGGTTCAAGTTTGGAATGTAACCCATCTTGTCTTTTCCGGTACTAAAAATTCACTTTAAAAAATTTGTTGTACTCTAACTAAAAATACTAGCACCGCCAAAGTTTTGTTATTAAATACAACTTGAATGTGCTGAATGCACAAAATTTTGAAGATAAAACTTTACAACTTTCGGTTTTCAATTTATACATCTTCGATGTTACTTGAATCGGTTTTCCTTGCAACTTTTTCCAGCCAGTATCGAGCTCAAGGACTTTAAGGGGGGGACTCATGTGGCTGTGGAAAATGAGAAAATGGGAAAAGGAAAACCGTTGCATACTCGCAGGCTTTTCAATAAGCATAAAATAAGCAACTGCAGTGGCATGGGCAGGAGCCCTGCGAGAGTTGAGTTTAATATAATGACACATTTTATGATTGCATTTGCTTGGCCCTGGCCCCGGCGAGTCAGGGCAGCTGGTCAATCTCACGTCTCACGGATGGGACATAAAAAGTTGGCCAACCGAAGGGGAGATCCAGATGAGTTGCAAAGGAGGAGCTGGGCCCTGCCCAAGGAGGCGAGCGTTGCAAAGTCAGCACATTCTGCAAAAAGGGAAGGCGAAGGCGTTGCCTAACGAGCTCTAAGAGCCTGGCCTGCTTTCCTCGTATCCTACTGTACACATAGAAAAATATACCTATAATTTCATTGGATTTAGTTTTGAAAATGAAATTGAATTCTCTTTAAATCTCTAGGCAGCTTTCTCTCTTGTGATATGTACATAGAACTTTAAATTAAAGATTTTATTAATTAGTTTATGAATGTTTTCGAAAAATCGAGGTCTATGATGTGCTTGAAAGTCGCAAAAAATTATGGGTATTGTACTATTTATTCAAGTGTATCCTGTCCAGTCTTTTCTGCTTATGCCTGTCGTTCGACGGCAGCTTTTGAGGTCTTCTGCTGGCGCTGGTGGCGTTCGTTTTCTTCTCCCGTGTTCATATACACAATTACCAGGCGATTTGCAAAGGCATGGCGACGGTAAGAACAACAACTACGACATCAGGTGGGCCCCTGCACTCAAGTGTTCTGTTATGCCATTGTCCTTACTCTTAGTCACGCCCCCTTGGCCGCACCGGGCCACACCCGGTCCTTTTCATGGCCCCGCCCCCGCTGATTGTTTGACAATGTTTACAGGTGCAAATTTCAAAGTGAATTGCTTTTCTATCGTTCGGAAAAGTGCTGCAACACGCAAGCAACCTAAGTAGTTGCTGCCTTCCTCTCCTCCTCCACTCACCTGAGACATTTTCCAGGAAAATTAGTTTCAGAAAATGGGAAGGGCAAGCGAGGAAAACTTGAGGAAAAGCCAAGCTAAGCGGATTTGCTTATGGCTGCTGCTGCCGCCTGGTCGTGACAGTTTGTCAAACAATCTCAGCCATTAGGCTGATGCCACCTAGAAGATTGTTCAGCAGAGGAGAAGATCTTTGGCAATTGACAGGTTATTGTCGTTTTCTTCTGTGTTGTCGAAATTTTAATTGAATTCTCTTTACCTTTTCAACACACAAAGGGTATTTATTAGCAATAATTGCATTTTCTTTCAAAAAGATAGAACACAAGAATACTGTCAGCAAATGTCCAAAACTAATTTATCAATAAATGAGAGAACAAGGCATGGAAAATTGCTTTGGCTAACCATAAATGGTCAAGTGTTTGGTAAACACACACACTGGCACTGGCACTGGCACTGGCACTCTCTGTAAATTTAAGTAAAAACTTTGCAAAAATAATGAAGCAGGGCCCCAAGGCGATGTGTAGAAATGGGAGGGGAAGGGAATGCAAATGGCCAACAGGCGAGACAAACAAAATCCCCAAACTAACCAAGTGGGGACTCAACAGAGCCGAACCCACAGACAGACAGACACGGGCACACCTAGCTGACCACAGGACCCTGACCAGGCAGGTCCAGGACATCTGTCTGTAGTAACCCCCGAAAACCGAAAGCGACTCATCCTGGCCATGGTTCATCCAGTAGATGGAGCTGGAGGCAATAGCAAATGCTCAGGCACGCAGGATAACAATTTTTGAGAAAACAAAAAATACAGAGGAAAAAATGTAAATCAAAAGAAATTTGTAAGAATTAAAATTGTTATTTTCCTATTTTATAAGCATAGAAAATTATCGTTACTTTGGATAGAAGATTTTTATTTTCCAAAATATCTTGCTTACATTTTAAGCCAAATTTATTTATCAGTGTATGTATCAGTGAATGCTCTTTTGGCTGGCCGCTTACCTGAGATTTGATCATGTGATGGGCTCACAATGAAATTTTTGTTAAATTTTGCAACAGACTGACTGACTGACTGAGTAAATGTGAGTCCTTGCCGGAGTCTGGGCGGGAGTCTACGTTTGTGTCTGGATGTTTGTCCCCAAAGGATTACCTGAGCTTTGGCCTGTTCCCGTGTCTGACTGCTTTTCGCACAGTGGCTACGTTACCGTTACTGGCCGCGTGTCACGCACTTGTGCTGCCTGCCCCCTCGTAAGCCTGTCAATTCACCCACACATCCAATCAGCAGGCATCTTGCTACCCCGAAAATCAGGTGCATAGAGGCTGAGTCAAGCAACTCTTTCGCATTTCAATTTGGATTTTATAACTGTCTCACCTGCTCGCCCCTCGCTGCGATTGCCATCGATGTGAAGCCATCCATACTTGACTCTGGCCAAAAGTTTGCTCAACTTGTTTTCAATAGTTTCCATTGAATATACATGGCCAACTTCCTCCTCTCGGTTTTCAGATCTCAGTTCTCAGCTTGTTGCTGTTGCTCTGGGTCCGGTCTTATTGATTTCTCTGCACCGACAGTACCTGTCATAATCATAGGTCAGCTATGAATGACATATACAAATTTTTATTTAATAATTTAAATTTGTGGTGCAAGAGAAGAGTGGAAGTTTATAAGCAATTAATAAAGCAAAGTCAAACCTATAGAAATTTCATTAAAACAACTTTAAGACTATACAATACCGAAACGCACTGTCCAACACAACCTGCATATCATCGATGCCGCCTTTAGCTTCTGGCCAGAAAATGTTATATGGCCAGGACAAGTTTATCTACTCGAAACTTATTCAATCTCTAGAGAAATTATCCATTTGCCATTTTTGTTTAGCTCAAACTTAATTTCGTTATTGTTATTGCTGCCGCCTTGTGGTGATTGCCATAGGATTTGAATTGCAAATTTTGAATTTATGAAGCCAGATTTTAAAAGCAAAAATCCTAATCAAATGCATATCTCTTTCTTTTCGTTGCAGGTAAGCCATATTTGATCCGTTTGTGCTGCAGGTTTGCCAGCTTATAATTAAGTTTCCAATTTTCTTTCCTGATAATTTCACCGACTAATACACCCATCATCTGGTTAGGCCGGCGGTGTCAAGTGCAAGGTTAAAGATCATAAATCAGTGAGATGAGGGGGGAGGCAGCAGTTATTTTCGGGAGGCTTGGAAATATAAATGTCCAATTTGCGCTGCCGGGAAGTTTGCGCCACCAAAATGATTAACTTGATTTATGCGTGCGGCGACAAAGTTTCGGAAGGCAACGCCCTTGCTGCGCTGCCAGGTGCTGCTGCTGGCCAGAAAAAGTTTCGTAAAAAATGGTACACAAAAAACTCAAGAAAAATACGAGAAGAAAAAACGAAAAAAAAAAATTGTGGAAAAAATACATTTGTCGCGTCGCGTCAAGGCGTTAATTTCTTGGCACTAACTTGAGGCTGCCCGAAAAAGTATGCTACACTTTTTGCCTCGCCTCCTTTGCGGGGCCTTTTGTTTTAGGAGCTATAGGAACTATAACAAGCACCATTAGTTGGCCATGTCGTTTCGACAGCTGGTCGACAGTCGTCGTCTGGCCTGGCACTGGCCTCATTTGTTTTAATGTGTCAATTTGTTGACTTTTCTTGCTGTTTTGCCCCCTTTGAGGCTTGAATCATGCCGGAGGAGTGTTCATTTTTTTGTGGGGGCGTGTGAAAGGTGGCTGCTCTCACCTGTAATCTGTCATCGGGCGCTTTAATAAACGTTTAAACAAACTTGACAAGCGCAACAAACTTTTGATTGGTTTTGGTTACCAAATGATATTAGTGACATATTTTTATAGATTTTGAATTGGTTTTTATAAGCTTATAAAGCATAAATCTCAAGGATTTCCCAACATATTACACGCATTTCCGTTTTATTTTTTATGCCTTTGCCGAGAGAAAACTTTGTCGTAAAAATGTACACTCACGCCTGGTTTATTGATGCTCTTTGATTAAGTGTCAAGTTGGAGGCTTTGATGCTTTAAGGATTCTTTAAGACCGCCATCTGCTACCACATCTTGTGGAAAATCATATGAGAGCCTACTTTCCTTTATTTAAAGCTCACTTAAGGCAACAATTTCGCCTGATTTACAGGTCATATATTCTCTCCTATGTGTTTCTGTGGCTTTTCCCCGGCTGCGGGGCTGTGAGCTCCATTAAATTTTTATTAAGTGCAAAATGAAATTGCCTCACTTTTTGACCCCCTGCCCCCTCTGGTTCTGTCTCTGTCCCTGGCTTTTGTTTTTGTTTTTGCCGGAGAGCGCTTAATGCGCTTTAAGCCCATTGGAACTTTGGTGGCCATTTAAAATTTGTGCCGACATAAAGCATAAATTATGGCGTTTTCCAGGCGCTCCTGCGGCCCCATCCTCTTAAGCGTTAAACAAGCTCATATATGCACACTTACACACTTACACAACCTGTCTGGGTGTGTGTGCGTGGCGCATATGGCAAGTATTTTCCTTTTGCACAATTTTCCCCCAGTTTTCTTTTTATCCATCGTTTTGTTTATGTGTGCGAAACTAGCGCATTGAAATTGCATTTTTAATGCGCTTATTAAAATGATAAAGTGGCCGGGGATTCCCCTACTAATTCCTCATAGAAAGCTAGACAACTAACTACATGTATGTGTGTGTTGGCTGGTCAGCGCCATTTTGTTGGGCCATTAATGTTGTTGCTTTCGCTCTCCGTGCATTACAATAAGCTTCGTTTCCGGTGGAACTATTTCTTTTTTTTGCTTTTCCCCTGCTGGCCATTTCATTTTTGCTTTCTTCCCGTTTTCGGCAGTCCAAAAGCAGGGCCAAAGCTAATTAAGTTGCAAATGCTGCGCGTAAGTACATTAAAAACTAATTGCCGCTATCGTTATCGTTACGGTGGGGCATTACCGTTACGTAAGGGTAACGTAAAGCTCATTACGTTTCGCTTGGCTACACCCCAAACAGTCAGCGCCTGCAAATGGTTCTCTTTGAATGTGGAAAAGTAGAAGTTAAGGTTATAAACTTAAAGAATGCATTTTAAAGTAGGCAGTTTCGTTGAGACTATTTAATTTTACATTCCTTAATTTATAAACTGCAAATTCCCTTCAGGAATATATGTGTAAAAAGCTTCTTTTTTTACCAGCTTGAATTTTAATTCAATCGAGATCATTTTGGCTTCATAATTTATTTACACCAATTACACTTTGCCCCCGAGTCCCCACACAGACCCACTCCCTGGCCGTGACTCTTTAGCTGATTGTTCTGTATCCTTCTCAAACGCTTTTCCTGTTGTGTGTGTGCTTTGTTGTTCTCTGTTTTCGACCTTAATTTCATTGACGCGCCCACATTCTGCTGACATGGCCGCAGACACTCGCCCGCTGGAGAGAGAGAGTGAGGAGATTCAATCCCACACGTAAAAAATTTGTTTGTGCTCACACTTGAGTGCCAGCCACAGCCGGAATTTGGTCCTTTTCGCCTGTCCATGTATATCCTTCGCCTCACTGTCAGTTTGTTTAGTTTTTTTTTTCCCCCCTGTCTTCCTTTTGCCCCCGGTATTTATTCCTGTGTGTGTATGTGTGCTTGGTTTTTTTAGTGTTCCGTCGTCGTTTACATTGTCTAAACAGCCGGAGAGCCCAACAAGTGTACGGGTCTTTGCCATAAAGGTGTATATCGTTCTGCAGATCTCACACCCCCCATAAATACATATATATTTACCCCGCATATTCCCAGCTGAATCCCCCCTTTCATCGCACTCTCGGCAGCTTCTCATCTTGCCGGAAAAGTTTGTTGGCTGTTGTTTCATTTTTCTTGTTTTTTTTGCGCCGTTGCGCACTTTTTTATGATTTTCAGTTTCAGTTTACCACCCAGGCTTCCAGACCTGCTCACATGAGGAGGTGTTTATGCACTGGAAAATATAATAACCAAAAAAAGGGAACTTTTTTTTTCTCAACAAGATAGGAAAATTTATTTACCCTTGCGGTTTGCCAAAGGATCTTGGCATCGGATCAAAAATCGATCATAACAAAGCAAAAAATCATTAATTTTAATTCGGAAAGCTGTCCAATTTTTGACAATTTGAACGATAAAATTTTAAAAATAAAATTTAGAAAATAATGACAAAAAATGTCACAAACTTTCCATTTTCAAATCATGCATTGTCTTAGATTCACGAGTCCGAATCAAGTAAAGCCAAATAGAGCTACCCCCTTTTTTCTTGTTGTGTACACACACATCTATATATTCAATGGGGGGTTCAAACACCCCCTGCTGCTGATGCCACGCGTTGTACATTTAATGGCGTTGATATGGTTTTATGACCTTTGTGGCCTGTTACACATACGCCCCCGAAAATTGCATTGTTGGCTTTATTTTGTGCCCCATCCTCCCGTGCCCCCTCTGTTCGTTTTTATTACATTTATTTTATGTTTTTTATGATTTTGTGCTTTTGTTTCTCTTATTCTCTGTGTGTGCGAGTTTAATTTTCCCTTTTCGCCCAGCATCACCAAGGAGTCATAATTTCTAAGTTGATTTTCTTGTTTTCCTAAAGGGCAAACAAAAAAACGTAGAAAATAAAATATATAAAGAAAAGCAATATAGAAGTTTGAACATAGGCTTTTTAAAAGCTGTTTATTTCTTTTAGTCGTATTTCTGTGCCCCGGAAAGTGCATTGCATCCAGAAGTGAAGTGCCAAGTGCATTTCTGCAAATAAAAATGCAATTGGATTTCGCTCGGCTGCCATTTGCTTTTGTTTGTCATCGTATTTCAAATGTGACAAATTGAGTGGTTGCCCGCCAACACGCCCCCCTTTTATTCCATCTCGCGGATGGCACACACCTGCATTCTGAAATTTGTTTGCATTTTTAAAAGAATCATTGCGGCTGGAACTGGGACTGGGACTGAGGCTGGGTGAAAATCGAGATGCGTTTGGTTTGGTTTATTGATGCCAGACGGGAAAAACCGCAAAACTGCTGCAGGGGGTGAAAAGGACCCAAAAGGGAGAGGGACAGACAACTTGAACTGTGTTTCTTTTCAGGGGTTAAGGTTTTATTTTAACAGCATTCGGTTCTGATGAATTTTAAAAGCCCTTTTAATTCCATTTTCAAAATGGAAATAAACCAAAAGTCATTTGCCAAAGAGGTTACACGAAATATTTTAAAATAAAGTTAAAGGAAAAGTTATGCAACAAAACATTATACATAGCTATTAAAAATTTGTTTTAAGATAATAATGTAATGCTTACCTTTTTATAGAATTGAGGCTATCAGGAAATGGAAACTCAATTCCAAGTGCCTGGCACCGGCCCCACGAAAACTCCAATTCGATTGCCTAAAAGGCGACAAAAGAATTTAACGCCCTTATCTAACTTCCGATTAACCTTCTCCACAACCTAATAAATCCACAAAATTGACCCGAAATAGTGGAAATCGTTGATTTATGGCCGCGTGCCAGACAATTTTATCAGGAAATTGCGTGACTGTTTAATTGAAATGAGTCGGAATTCGTGAGTTCCCCGTTTCGAGGACGTAATATGCAAAACTAGGGCTGCGCCACTTGGGAGAGGAAAAGCTAAACGCTGAGCTAAGCAGACCAAAAGCAGACATGGCCAGGCCAGACAGTTTATGGCCAGTAGAAAGCCCCCAAAGTGAACTCAACTCCTCAACTCGACTTGACTTGACTGACTCTCCTCGAGCGTGCTCCAAAATTCATGAGCCACGAAAACGCATAAATATAAAGTTTTTCTCCTCTCTTTTTTCGGTTGTGTGAGACACGAAAGTGGCACAAAATAAGAGCAGGACGACGGACCCGAAATAAAAAGTATAGCCCAAGAAGCCCTAAGTCTAGGCCAAAACAGAGAACTGGGAGGAACACAGCAGGCAATTTTGATGAAAATTATGACAATAATTGTCATTAAATCAAAAATGCTCAGTAATTGTCTCATAAATTTACTATGCAAATTGTGAGGCAGGGCCCATGAAAATCGGGCAAGGAGGGAAGAGAGAGAGAGAGTCGACCAGGTTTCGTGTTGGACTTTGCAAATTTTACGATATCAATAAAAACGTCGACAATATAAACTTTACTTCTGGCCCGTGGGTTCGCCTCTTTTCCTGCAACCTCCTTTGGGCATTAAATTTGTATAGCATATTTCTAGGCGCACGTTGGTTTTAGTTCTCGCTGTTGGCATGTTTGTTGTTTAGAGCCCAAAACGAGCGCGCGCACGGCCACAAAAGTTTTTACGACGCCTCATAAAAGCCAAAAACGGAGCCAGCAACTGGCCAAAAGGACTCTCCCGCCCTTCGCAAGGTAGCGGCCAAACTTGTGCTGCAAAGGATTAGATAAGAGGCATAAAGCCGATGGCCTGTTCTTACCTTTTTATGCCCATGCACTTGTCGTCGTCGTTATGTGGGCGGTCGGTTGGTCAGGTTAGTTGGGTGGGTTTGGCCTGGCATTAACAAAAAAAA
>JAEIIL010024028.1:2036-15023 GCA_018905715.1 Drosophila lini | reverse complement strand
AAATAGGACTATTTTTCACTCAACCCCCAATTTAAATTTAATTTAAAAATCCTTACTAATTATCACAAATACTCTCTTTCAGGTCGGTGCCGAGCGTTCGGTGTCCTTTGACAACGGTATCGATGGCTCCGTGGCCGAGGACTGCTTCTTTGCGATGCGTGCCTTTAGCCAGGGCTATACGTTCAATTTCATCGAGGGCGAGATGTACGAGAAGTCACCGTTCACGCTGCTGGACTTTTTGCAGCAACGCAAGCGCTGGCTCCAGGGCATCCTGCTGGTGGTCCACTCCAAGATGATACCGCTCAAGCACAAGCTGCTGCTGGGGATCAGTGTCTACTCGTGGGTAACCATGCCCCTGTCAACGTCAAACATCATATTTGCTGCTCTGTATCCCATACCGTGTCCCAATCTCGTGGACTTTGTTTGCGCCTTCATTGCGGCCATCAATATCTACATGTATGTGTTTGGCGTCATCAAATCCTTCTCGCTGTATCGCTTTGGATTGTTCCGGTTCCTGGCCTGCGTGCTGGGTGCCGTGTGCACGATACCCGTGAATGTGGTCATTGAGAATGTGGCCGTCATTTGGGGATTGGTCGGCAAGAAGCACAAGTTCTATGTGGTGCAGAAGGATGTGCGCGTATTGGAGACTGTCTAAGGTGGCCCAGGAGATGGATAGAGAGATAGAGAGAGTCATCATCATATCGCCGACTGCCGCCTGCCGACTGCCGCCTGCCGCCTGCCGCCTGCCGCCGCCGCCGCCTCAGCTAACCAAATGAAACAAAAAGCAAAAACAAAAAAGGAATCGCACAATTTTGGCCCGGTTCTTCAGTGTGTTGCCCAGCACGTCACTCGCGTCTGATTGATTTATTTTATTTGTACATTTCCTAAGCATAAGGTTCACCCCCACACCACACACCACACACCACACTCTCTCTGCACACACCACTAGCGCATCTAATTGTTGTTTCGTTCTAAATCCGCTCATCATTCATAATATTGCCAAAAAAAATAAGAAGAAAAAAAAAAGAAAAAATATTTAAATATAAATTGAAAAATGAAAAATCAAAGAAAATAAGAGATGAGGGCCTGAAATGCCCAAAAGAACAAATGTTATAGACAAATGTGTTGAGACGAGATCGATCTATGTATGAAAATGCACGCACTACTCACGCACACAAAAGAGAAAACCAACACACACACACACACACACCAGCCACAACAAATACGAAAACATCCAACATTTAGAAACAAAAACCAGAAAAGAAAAGAACTCTCCATTAAGTGTAACTTTCATTATAAATATTATTTTTTTGTATAGTCTGTAGTGAAGAATGCGCTATATTTATATATAAATATGAATATTGTATGTACATATATTGTGTAGATTTATTATTACTATTACTATTATTATTATTTAAAACTCGTGTACATTAATGTATTGTAAATTTATAATCTGTTGAAAATATTATTCACACCAAAAGCAAAGGAACGATAAAAAAAAAAGCAAAACGAGAAAAGAAATCCAATGTACTTACCTGTGCAAATTATCGATATGTACTTCCCAGATTATTGCAAGTCACCAATTGCACTCCTTCGGTGTGCGTGATTAAAAGTGATTAGTGGAAGAGGAGGCCCTCGACTATCGAATTTCTCTGTTCTTTAATTTCTTACTGTACTCTCTGTTTTATTTATGCATTGTTTTTTAGCTCCCTTTATTTTTATTTTTTTTTTTTGTAATGTCTTTTTCTGTTTAACTGTTATTGGTGCTTTGAGAACCACACCATGCCCACCCACCCCAAACAAAAAATGCAATCACCTCGTAAATCCCAAAAGGCGAAACAGCTTGTCGCCCAAAAAACACAACAGCAACACCTAAACCCCATACACAACACACACACATTAAACTGTTATGAAAAAAGAACCAAATACAAAAAACAATAATAAAATGTCGAAAATCGAAACAAGCTTTATTTGTTACAGTGGTGGAATTGGGCAGCATATGAAGTATGAAGTATCCCTGTCTCGTTCTTAATCATGTCGAGTGCTGAAGTTGTAAATGTTACTAAAATATAGTATATGTTCTTATATATCTGGATATTTGCTGAATGAATGAAGTCCGCGCCTCTATTAAGCTTCATTCATTCTCCTGTGAATGTGCATTGGAATGTGTGACTGGTGCTGCCCAGAACAATTGTATTTGAATCAGTATAGGATGCTCCTTAGACCATGGTCAGCTCCATGATGGCATTGACCAAGTCGTTGTCGTTGTTCTTAAGAGCCTTGATGGCCTTGGCCCGTGAAGTGTTGGCCTGCATTACCACAAGCTCAATGTCCTTCTCGTCCATGCCAGTGTCATCCACCTCGACCTCTTCCTCATCCTCACCGGCGATGGGGGCCGACGATGATGTGGTGGCGCCGGCGCTGTCGATACCGGTGGCAGCAGCCTTCGGGGTCTTGAATTTCTCGGCCGCAGCCACCTTGGCCTGCTGCGACAGATCCTCGGCCTTGGCCTCGCCAAAGACAATGTAGGTGTCGGTGTGTGGATTCTTGTACACTTCCGGATTGTTGATCACGAACAGAATATTCTTCGATTTGCGGATGGTCACACGGTTGACGCCTGGGATCGGCTTGAGGCCGAGTTTTAGGAGCAGCTTCCTGGCCTTCTTCTCGCCGCGGGACGGCTTGGGTTTGGTCACCTGCTCACCGGTGGCACCGTCTCCCAGCTGCGTGGTGCCACCTGCTCCAGCCTCCTCCAGATCGGGAATGCTGCCGTCGTCGGAGTCAATATCGCTACCGACATCCTCGACGCGCACGTCCTCCGGCTTGGCCTTTGCAGGCACAGAAGACGCAGCCTTGTTCTTGATTTTCTTCGGATTAGGCATCTTTATCAGCTTCCTTACTAGAAAAGATTTGTCTGAACCAAAAAAAAATTGGAAAAGAAAATCAGAGTAACTAGAAATCTGCTTGCTTAAATTTCTGCTTGGCCGAGCTGGGATCCTCGTTCTATGATATAAAAAACACAAAGAAGGTAAGAAGGAGGGAACTCACCTTTAATATACACGGAAAACCCGGCTAATAAATGAAAACCAAGACCGAGAAACAATGACAAGTGATTTTAGCTTTTACAGTTTAAAATTGAAAAATGGTGGACTCAGTGTGACCAGTGTGTTGGCAGCGCGCGAAGTTACTGAGCTATCGATAGTGACTATCGGTGAGATAGCTATATCGATTCATCTAAATAAATTTTGAGGGTAATAACTTCTTTGCGTTTAAAGTCAAGGTAATTGTTTACAGTTCCTTTAACAAATTTAACCATTGAAAATTGTTTTTCATATATTTATTCGCATTCCCTTTGTTTATTTTAGCTTTATTTGCCAAATAGCGATAGTTGGCACAATGCTCGGTGTCAGCACTATGCAATCGGTGCTATCGGTGGTATCGGTGGTTTTAAAAGATTGTAAATTTATTAATCGGTTCTTGCTTAATATTTACCTTCTTGTTTCTCTTCTACATCGACTCTTGATACTGTTGCAAGAAAGGATAATGGCCGGCATAAATGAGCTGCAGCAAAGCCTCGGCCTCGGCAACGGGTTCAGCAGCATGGACGCCACCAAGTCGACGATCTTGGATGTGCTGACGCGCACCGAACGCTTACAGGTAAACATTCGGCGACACATCGACGACAACTACACGGAGTTTATGCCCAACCACACGACGCCGGGCGTCTTTCTGGATCAGATTGGCTCGCTAAAGCGCGAGATTGGCGATCTGCTGGGAAAGGGCGCCAGCGAGGGACTGGAGGCCCTGGAAGAGGCGAACGCCAAGATGGCGGCAAGTAGACGCGAGTTGCGTGAATGCCTACTGGGCCTGGAGGTCAGCGACCACATCCTCAAGGTGGACGAGGTCTTCCACTCGATGGAGGATGCCAAGAGCTGCAATGATTACATGCTTCTCCTGGATCTGCTCAGTCGCCTGCGTGGACTCATTTACGGCGACGAGCTTGCTGCTGTTGCAACATCCTCTCCCGAGGTTCGGCGCATCATACAGGAGCTCGAATGCACCGAGACCATGAAGGTCAAGTACCTTGTGCAGGCCCATTTGCTGCAGCAGAATCTGCAGGAGCGCTTCGATCGGCTGGTCCATCTGCAGTGCAAATCCTTTCCTACCTCGCGCTGTGTCACCCTGCAGGTCAGCCGCGACGAGTCCCAGCTCCAGGACATTGTGCAGGCGCTCTTCCAAAAGCGCTACAGCCCCAATCGCCTTTGCGATTTCCTGCTGGAGAACTGTATAGAGCCTCTGATCCTGCGACCTGTAATGGTTGAATATAGCGAGGCAACCGAATCCACCGAGGGCCCTGGCCACGACCAATTGTCCCTGTCCTACTCCACCAAGGAGCCCAGCGCAACGCAGTTGCGTCCGAACTACAAGGATGTGCTGTCGCACTTTCGGCTGCTGTTCCAAACGCTGGGCGGCATCAATGTCAGTGTTTCCAGTGACCAGCATGTGTTCGGTATCATTGGGGAGCACGTCAAGGACAGGATGTTGAAGCTGCTGGTGGACGAGTGCCTAAAGCCGGCCGTGCCCGAGACCATGGAGGAGTACCAGTCGTCCACGCTGTGCGAGGATGTTACCAACTTTGAGCATTTCCTGGCCGACGTCAACGTGATCAATCCCAGTCAGGATGGTGCCCTGGCGGAGTTTGTGGAACAGTATCCGACCCACTATCGCAATCGTTTGTTTCGTCGCGTTCTGGAGACCGCGCGCGAGATTATTCAGCGCGATCTGCAGGACATGATGCTGGTGGCACCTAACAACGGACCCACCGAAGTGGCCGCCAATCCCCTGCTCTTTCCCCGCTGTACGATCTCCAAGAGTGCCCAGGTGAGAGTGAAAGGGATGGCCTCCTTTTTTAATTTGAATTTTAAGCCATTTCCATTTCCCAGGATTACGTCAAGCTGATGGAGCGCATTTTGCGTCAGCACTCTAGCGCCGAGTCCGAGGTCGTCAACCCCCTGTGCGACATCAACGCCAGTCTGCTCCAGATATACATTGACCAGGTGCCGCTGGTGCATCGCAAGCTGCTGGAAAGCATTCCCCAACAATCGGCGCTGTTCCACAACAACTGCATGTTTCTCACCCACTGGGTGGCCCACCAGGCCAACACGTGTTTCAAGAGCCTGCCGGCGTTGACCAAGTCACTGCAGGCCACCGGTGAGCGTTACCTGCGCGTCCAGATTAATTACCAAATCTCCATTCTGAAAGAGATTATGGAGGGCTTTGAGTTCGAAAACCAGCACACACTGGGCACGGGTCCCCTGAAGATGGTGCGTCAGTGCCTGCGCCAGTTGGATCTGCTCAAGAACGTGTGGGCCAATGTCCTGGCGGAGACGGTATACAATGCCACCTTTTGCGAGCTAATCAATGCCTTGGCCGAGGAGCTCATACGACGGGTGTTCACGCGGCGCGACATATCCGCCACCATGGCCACCGAGCTAAGCGATCTAATTGATGTGGTTCTGGAGCGGGGACCCACTCTCTTCCACGAGCCGCATCAAGTCCTGCAGGTGCGTCTGTGGATGAAGCTGCAGCAGCTAAAGACCATCATGAACGCCTCGCTTAAGGAGATCACCGAGCTGTGGTGCAATGGCGCCGGACCGCTGACTGCCAATTACAAGTCGGACGAGATTCGTCATCTCATACGAGCACTGTTCCAGGACACGAACCGGCGGGCTCAGGCCATGGCCAAGATCTCCTAGCTAGAAATAAGCAGGTGAAGGATCGAAAATCTGCTTTGTAAATATTATTACTACTTTTAATAATCGAAAAAATATATGAATATACACAAGTTTACTGCAAAGAGTGGCCGAAATTGAACACATCATCAAGGATTATAAATTACATAATAGAAACATCAACCGGCTAGTTATTGGCCTCGTGTCGCGCTTGGAGGAGCAGCGGATACAGCTGCTCCGACAGCAGTCGATGGTCCCGGCCATGGGTGACGGTCAGGATGCGCTGCGCCTCCTCCAAATGATGCCGGGCCTCCTTGGCGTGCTGTTCAAACAGCTGGATTTTGCCCAACTTCATGTGGAGCAGGCCCAGCAGGGGATTCCAGGCGCCATGATACTTCCGGAAGCCCGGAAGCAAACGCTGGCCATAGTCCAAGGCATCCGTCCACTTGCCCACATCGATGGCAGCCTCAAAGGCGGCGTCCAAGGTCTTAACATGCCACACATTCAGGGGATGGAGCACGCCCGTCTGCTTATTTAGACACACCTTGCACACATCGAAGTCTGGAGGGGATTGGGTTGAAAAATTACATTCCTTGACACACTAGGTACCTTCACACTCACAGGCCACATCCTTCATGGACTCCAGATTGTGCCGGGTGAGGGCCATCGCCTCGTTGTAGGCATTCCTCAGCTTGGGACTGATTCCAGCATCGCAGCGGGGGCAGTTGGTGCGCTCCACATTTATGCCCACACCACAGTTGCGATTGGGGCAGAGGGCTGCCGTCATTTCGCGGGACTCCTGGGCATCCGTGCACTTGCTGCACACGCAGAGGAAATAGTAGTGATCCTTGAGGTCCTGCCGCCGCTGCTCTGGGGTGTTGAGCAAGTCAATGTAGCTGATGAAGATCTTGGACCAGTCCAGACTTTCCATATCCTCAATGGCATGGACATGCAGCTCGCTGCCCTCGAAGGTGGCCACCGCATTCGGCTGGCAGCTGTGATCCGTAATGGAGACGCCCAAGTAAATGGCCGTGGCAATGGAGTTCATCTCGGCATCCAACACGTTGAACCCGTTGGTGATAAGCTGCGGCAGAGAGGAGGAGGAGGAGGAGAACGCATGGTGAGCAACAGCTGTCGGGGAATGTGAAACGCTCCTCGCTGTCTGGCAGAGGGCCAGATCAAAAGCATTGATTGCTATCCAATTTTGTTGACCAGGAGCGGCATGCAGGGCTTGTATGTGACTTTTTACAGCTATGCTACCACCGCGAGTGCGCTCCTGGCCGGCCCACTTACTCGACCATAGATGCTCATTAGTTCCGTCTTGTTTGGCACCGTGCTGGGACTCTCGGCCATCATGTCCTCGAGAACGGCGTGCAGCGAGTCCAAGTGCTCCAGCCGCATGGGATCATTCTTGATCTCGGCATAATCTGGATAATGTAAAGTTAGCTGGATGCCTCGTATTACTCGTTCCCTTGACTCACGCGACATCAGATCCCGGAACTTGCGAGAACCATGCTCCGTGTAGTAGCCCCGTATAAGGTCACCGCCATGCTCTAGACGCAGGATCAGGCGGCACAGCATGCGAGCAGCATCGGGCACAATGCGGGGATGAACCTTCTTCAGGAATGGGCACTCGTGCTTGTGCTGGCCCCAGGCCTGCGACTGACAGGCACGATTGCAGTAGGACACGTAGCGGCAGTTGGAGCACTTGAGCACCTTGGTCCTGCCAGGAGAAGGGAAAGCGTCAGCCTAAGAGAACCTAGTAGACTGGCCAGCTTGTGGACGACTTACGCCTCCAGGCAGTTGTCGCATCGCTCCAGGCGATACTTGGACTTTAGTACAAAGGCAAAGGGCTTCTCGGTGAGGATCCGCTGGCCACGCTTAATCTGCGGGGCAACAGGACTCTTGGTCGCCTTCGACGACGACGACGAGCTGCTGGCCATGGGCATGCGACGCTTCTCCATTACCACTTCCTCTATTTCCTCGTATTTTGGGATACCGGACTTTCGCCTGGGGGCCCGTCACACGGGCGACTGAAATGAGCGCACACCTGAAGCTCAAAAATATTGTTTCAAACGCTTTTGAATATTTTGCGGCATCTACTTTTTCTATTTTTAGCCACCGAATAGGAAAACAAACACAATTTACGCAAATCGCTTGAGCAAACCACAAACACACAGAAAACACGAAAAGTAAAAGCAAAACAACAACAAAAACACAACACACACGGTTTTTGTTTTTATTCGGTGGCAGAGTTGCCACACTTGCGAGAGTCAGGCAAATTGCCAGGGCTGCCAGGTGGTTGAGCTTGAAAGCGGGGAATATTTTAAATAAAATGTTTCATTTACTTAACATATATATTTAAAAAGAAAAGTACGCTAATTTTCCTAGGTTTTATATAAGTTTTCCGTTCGCTCCCTTGGCAGCTGTATAATTAATTAATTATAATTTTCTCAGCAAGGCAGAATTTCAAGAGATAAATACTAAAAACGAAAGAGACAGCAGTATTCCCTTTAAAAGAATCGCTCTACCCGTGGATCTTGCACAAATATAATCGACTTTGGTAAATAAAGGCTCTAGAAAAGCAGACCAGCTGGTGTGTTTTTCGGTGCCCCTCGCGGGGCTTTTGTTTTTAAGATTTATTTTGTAGCAAACTTATAGCATAGGGACATAATGTGTGTGATTCATCCGTACGAACTCCTCTCTATAAGCAGTAGACGCGGGTAGGGGGCGGCGGAGAAGGCGGAACGGAACTAACCGACTAATTGTTCTGCGGCTTGGACCATTCGACGCTGAGGATCAAGTGATCATAACCATGCCCGTTAAGGATCTCGATGGCGGCGGCCGCATCCTTGCGCTGCTTAAAGTGCACATAGGCGAAGCCCTTGCAGAGACCGGTATTCTTGTCGCGGGCCAGGTACATCTTGCTCTGCGGTCCTATCTTCTTCACCAGCTCCTCCAGATCCGCCTCGGTCATCGATTCCGACAGGTTGGATATGCGAATGGCGGCCGTATCATCCCGTCCGCGCATTCCCATGCCGCCCTTCTGGCTGTCCTTAAGGAACGGTGGCACATACTTTCCGGACTTGGGCGCATCAACGGCAGCCGCCGCCGCAGCGGAGGCCTTCTTCTCCATGAGATTGGTGTCCATGGCGGTGCCCTTGTACGGACAGTTGACCGACCAATGCTCACCGTTGCAGATACGACATTTGGCGATGTTCTTTGTGGGATCCAGCAGCGGATCGTTGGCCTTCTCGTCCTCCTTGGAGTTAAGGAACTGCATTATAATCTCCTCGGACACCATGGTCGTCTGCGAGTTGGGCCCGGGCTTATCGTTCTTCGACTCGCCAAACTTGGTCCAGGTGCGACGCTTGGCCACCGTTTTGGGCACCACCTGCTTGGAGATCTTGTACGTGCGCACCACCTTGGTCTTCTTGTCGTCCTTGTTGTACTTGTACTCCGTGACGTACTTGTGGCCGTTCTCCAAGGTCTCCGTCGTCGGCGGCAGTCCGCCGTAGTCCAGCTCCACCTCATCCGCCCAGGAGGATTTGATCGTTTCAACGCCCGGCATCTGCAAGGATTCAAGTGTTACGTGAAAGGGTGCGGCTGGGGGCGTCAATTGCACTGCACTTACTCTGATTTGCGATGCGAATTGACAGATTACGGGGAAAATACGAAACGCGAAATTTCGCCACGAGTAAACGGATTGCGATTACACCGAAAAGGGCTAGTGACGGCAATGCGCGCGATAGAGTGCCTATCGATATGTCACTCTGTCACGCTGCACTATCGCCTGGGCTGTGACCGGCTTTTAGGTTAATTTAATTAATTACTGGCTAACTATGAATTAAAGCTCTTCTAAGGAAATCAAAATAAAAAATTTCCCCTCGTTATCTGCTTTTTACGACTCTGCGATTAACAACGCCATTTGCTTGCATATAAATTCTATCGGCTTAGAGACGAATGGATAGGAACATTTCCTAGGGATGAATAAAAAACCCGCCCATACAGACGGAATAATGGGATATTTATAATAAAAAAAAACTCTCGATTTTTAAGCAATTGTTTTTAGCAAGCACCGTTATTTTATACAACATATATTATAAATTTTTTTGATTTTGAGACACCCGAACGCAGTGATGGGGAAATACATTTCCAGGCGCTATCGCCATCGAAAATCCTTAAACGATAGTGGATCTCTCACGCCAGTTGAAAAACGTGAAATATCGATAGCATCGTGAGTGGTTTGACCCAGCTCCATCATCCGCAGCTCTACAAAACTTTGTACTGTTGCTCGAGCTCGGCTCGTTTCGTTTGAACCGACTTCGTTTGATTCAAAAAAAAAAAAATAATAATAATAATAATAATAATAAAAATAAAAAAACGCGAAGATTGCCGCGAAAAGATTTAAGTTTTAAATTTGTAAAACGAATTTAATATTTACCGCAACTCCGAAAATCTCACGTTTGCCCTAAAAAAAAACTTCGCGACGCGACGCAAGTGGATTCGCACAAACTTTTTGGAAAGGCTTAAGCCTTTTTGCTTCGCAATTTTGTTTGGTTTCCTGTTTTTTGTTTTGTTTGTCAACGAATCCAGACTGCCAGTCCAAAGGATCCCAAGGATTTTTAGGTAAAGTGTGGAAAAAAGCTTACATACTATTAGAATTTCAACCCAAATCCAGCCCCGACCCTTGTGTGTGATCAATAAAAAAAACCCAAATCGCGTCGGGAAATCGTGCTCTTAGCGTACTTAGCGATAAGAACTAATTAAAAAACACTTGCACAGTTTCTCGAATCAATGTAGCGATTGTTCCTCGTTCAGTTTCAATTAATATCCCTCCCCTTTCAATTGGAGTCGAGATACTCCAGATTGAGCGCTCAAGTGAATTTGACCGATTTTAACGGAAAAGTGCACAGAGAAAAAATCTGGTTACAAAAAAAAGAGTGGAGGCTTTAAAGTATATATAATATACATTTTATAAGCGTTACGTTACTAAAATAACCCTATAAAATTCATGGGAATAAACAAGTATATTTATATGACTGTCTTGAATACAAATGTGTCTTAACAGTGAAAATGAGTATTATTTTTAACGCAGTATAACCGATTTAACTTTATATTTCTTTACGTTTTTATATTATAGTTGTGACATCTTGTAAATATATACTTTTTAAGCATTTCTCCAATGAAACTTCTCAAAAAAAAGAAGGGTATCTGGCCGGCCTCATGGCCTATACCGACTCTATACTCAATTCGATCGTTTTGGCGCGCTCGAAAGGCGTGAAAGTATTGTCCAACGTTGGCCATTTGATTGCCACAGCTCGGGAGAGGAGACGCAAGGCTCCTGGCAACTGGGAGACGGGAGCTTCGGGGTCTGAGCTCTGAGTTTGGAGCTGGAAGCTGGGAGACTGCGATCTGGGAACTTGGGAACTGGTAATGGAGTGGAATGGTGCAAAACTCCTTCTGCTTGACTCCACTCGACTTTGCCGCCTTGCACACACACACACACACTCATGCACACACACAGACGAGAGCAGCCGTGTAGAGACACGATCCCATCATCGGAATCGGAATTCTGTGGCTCTTGGAGTAGCTTCTGCTTCTGCGTCGTCTGTCCGCCTTGGCCAGCCTGCGTGTCTGCGTGCCTCCTGCCTCCTGCTACCTCCACCTCTTCCTCCACCTTCTCTATCTCTCTCTCCCCCGACCACTGAGGCACTTGAGCCCACTTGGAGACAGGCGTTGTTATCCGCCTGTTGTCTGGCTCTCCTTCGCTCCTCCTTCTTCGCCAGCCTCTGCCACTCAATCGGTGATCGTTATCATTAGTAGGAGTAGCGGCCAGGATTAATGCGTTACGCCGGTTAATTTTGAAGGGACGGCCATCAGGACACCCTATATTCAAAGTAAAGCAATGCGATAATTTAATATTTTTTATTTCGTAATATTCATCTGAAAGTTACATAATTAATTTATCTGAAATGTGCTTAAGATACGTGAAATATTAAATAAACATTCGACCTCCTTCGCATTCTCTCCAGTGGCCATCTCTCCAATTCGACAGAGTATCTTCCCGTCGTTTCAGGCGTCCCCTACTGATCGTCTGCTTATTTGCCCAAGGTGTTTTTGTTGGTGTTTCACACACAGCCTCTCGCTAGGCAGTGTGTGTGTGTGTGTGTGTTGGATCATTAAGCAAACAGACCTGCAAGTGCCGTGTTGTTGCTTTTTTTTATTATTATTTTTTTGTTGCTGCTGCTGCGCACTGGACATCATTTAAATCGGTAGCCGGAAAAGTGACTCTTCCAGCCTCCTGACCTGCCCCTTCCCTACCCTTTCTCCCTCGATCATCATTTGCCGATTGACTCTGCTCATTCTGTCTCACTCTGTAGTATTTGTGTGCGCAAGTGTGTGTGTGTGTGCATTTGAAATCCTTTGAGCCGATGACTTCTTTTCGGGCCAACAATTTGTTTGCACTCTTTAAAAGAACACTCGGAAAAAAAGTTAAGATTAATACTTAATTTATATTCATTTAGGAGGGTTTAGTTTATCTTTTTTTTTTTTGTTGCAAGCTATTTTATATTAAAAGTTACATATTTTAGGCGTATTTTAAATTTCTTAAATGAATGGTATATGGAACCCTTTTCCCTCTTTCTTGCACTTGCAGTGCACTTCCCACCACCTGTGCTTGTATGCGAGTGTGTGCTTGTGAGTGTGCGATTTCCAGCACTTGGAGTTGTCCCTCTCCCACTCCACTTACTCACTCTCCCAATCTCCGCAGCCACTCCAAAATGACCCCCTCCCTTTCATTCGCACT
Source organism: Drosophila lini (assembly GCA_018905715.1). Classification (NCBI taxonomy): domain Eukaryota; kingdom Metazoa; phylum Arthropoda; class Insecta; order Diptera; family Drosophilidae; genus Drosophila; species Drosophila lini. Next base: position 2,483 of record JAEIIL010024028.1, on the reverse strand, counting down.
GACCAGGGGCAGCTTCTTGTTCTCGTTTATGTGTTGCTGTTGTCGCCGCTGCTGCTGCTGCTGCTGCTGGTGTCTTTTTGTTGTGCCTCGCGCTTTGTTTTTTCACGTCTTATCGTCGCGTATTTGCTGCTGTTGCTGCTTCTTTATTTTCTTGGTAATAAGGTGTGAGAAAGGCAATAATCGTAAAGAGCTAACAAATTGTTGTTGCTGCTGCTGTTCCTACTTTGATTGCTGCAGCAGCGCTGCTACTGCTCCTCCTCCTCCTCCTTGTGCTTCTCCTTCACCATTTCCCCCTTCTCCTTCTGTAGTCGCCCCGTTTCACGCTAAAATGTTAATCTGTCCCTTTTCCTCTCGTTTGTTTCGCTGCTCAAGTTGAAGCAATTATATCGTTGACGACAGCAACAGCAAAAACAACACCAACGATAATGGCAGCAACGAGTGAACAAA
>JAEIIL010024020.1:0-32748 GCA_018905715.1 Drosophila lini | reverse complement strand
TCTCCTCAAAGTTTAGAACTGGGGAAAGCAGTTTATAACCTGAGCTTATGATTGATGTTGCTTCTCTAGTAATTAAGTACAGAAATAATTTGAATAGTTTTCATATGGTTATTTTTGTTTATCTATATGCGAAAATAATTATCAAAGCCCGCAAAAACTGTATGAATGCGACTATATTTAGAACACATCAATTAATGTTAAAAAGATAATCGCTTGACAATTCGATTTGTAAATACTCGATATTTGCCGTTATCACCAGTTGAAAATAAAAATGGGGACAAAAAATAAAAATACCATGATAAGCCGCACCCCCAAGCAAGGGCCTATTGAAAAACTATTCATGAAAAAAGATTCAATTGCATGTTTGAATAAAAAGAAAAAAATATCCAGTGTTTTTATCACCACACATGCAAATCCATTTTTTATTCGACTGCAGGAACGTTTCAATCATTTTGGCAGTGAGCTTAAAAATAAAGCGATAAAGTTGCTCGGTTGATTTATGTATTTGCCCAGCCCTGGGTTTTCGAGATCCGTTTTCGAATGCGAGTGTGTGTGCGTGCGTTTGTTAGGCCATGAAATATGAGCGCATTAAATTTTATGATATTGTTTGGGCCATTTTCGGCTTTGGTCCACAGCACACACTCTCCCAGCCCCACACACCCGTGTAAGGACGGCAAACAAGCGGAAAGTTCAAAGTCAAACAATAACACTTTCCATAAACAAAAAACCCAGCTCACACGCGTACGTCGTCCTGCCACAGACACAGCCAATTTGCTTGAAATCAGCGATGGCAACGTTTCAGTTACCGTTACCTGAGCTCCCGGTTTTTCCCCATGTGAAAGTTTCAAAGAGAAACTTTGACCAGCGGTAAGAGCGAGAAAGACAGTATATATTTTTGGTTTATGCCTAGCAGTTCATGAATTTTATATATTTTTTTAGTCAGAATGCGCTTGGAACGGTCATAAGAGTGAAAGTTCCGCAAAGAAAAGTAATTGTGGCAAAGAATAAGGAACTATTGGAAAGCTTTCTCTCAAAACGGAATCACCAAAGGTATTGCTTTGTAAATTCTTCTTCGTAAATAAATAAATAAATTATTCAAATTATATTATATCCCTTTTGCAAGGTTATTATTAATTTTATTAAATTAACCATCAAATATCGCATAAACGCAGTATGTGAGCTCTTCGTTTCTGGACAAAGGCACACAAAAACCACTCGCCGCGTCTCACGTTTAATAAATGTTCCTGTCTGCATTTCGTTTGGAGGCAATTTCCCCGTCCGCCCGACCAAGCTTAACTTTTTCGTCGTCCCTTCGAGTGCGCACTTTATCAAAGCTTAGCACCTGACAATTTGCCGCGCGACATGCGGCCATCCCCTACTACTTTTTTTCGCCGAGTGTAATAAAAAAGTGCTCAGCCGCTTTGTCTTTGCACTCTTTTCGTTGTGTTTGGTTTGCTGTTGTTGCCTTCGTCCTCCTCCATTTTCCACTTTCTGCAGCTCGGTTCCTTTGAGTAACTAATTAAATGAAATCCGATTAGTGCGGCGTGGAAAGTGGAAAGTTTTAGAGTCCTCATCGCATTTCTCGCTGCCGTCGGCAACTTGCTGCACCATCAATATGCCAGCCGCCGTCTCGAGGCTGCAAGGAGGAGGAAGGGTGGATGTTTAGCCAGTAATAAGTAAGGATCTTCAACCTTGAGATTTTATTTAAGACAAGGACTATCAAAGAGAGGGGCACCACCAGAAAGTAACAAAATGCTTCTGGAAAAGTCCATGTTCTGGGAAACTTATCCGATGAACTGTTCCTTTTTACTTAGAAATTGTCTGCTACCAAAGGTATCCAAGGGGTTGTAGTGTTAAGAATAGTAATAATCTTTAAGTTCAATATTTTCCTACACATTTTCTAAAGAAACTAAATTCTGTAGTATTACTTTTCTCTTCTCTCCCGGCAGTTCTATAACATTTAGTAGTTTCCCTCCTTTAACCTTAATAATATAAACCCATCTTAAGGAATGTCCTCCACACAATGCTCTGTTTTGCTGCTATTGAGCTGGGGAATTCGTCTTTTGTTTCTGTGCGCAGGACTTAAGTGTGATTAACCATTTTGGATTTTCCAAAGGGTCACTGCGTTTGTTTAGATTCATACCTAATGGACTGCCTGCGATGAAAGCTTTCATTAAACAACAAACAACAGCGGCACTGTGAGCACTCCCGTTTCAAGTGGCACTCGATGGGAATTTCCGTGGAAAAGGCGCTTATTAACGCCACGGCGAGCTGCCACTCAAGCGGCGGGCGTTGTTAGGGTGTGTATGGTGGGTGGTGGGTGATGGCATTGCTGGCATGCAACAGGCGGCTCTGCTAACGGAGTTTCCGAGCTCTGCTGTCAGCGTGTCACTCAGCTTTTCCGCGCAGAAATCCCGCTGACTCACAGTTCGCATTCTCGAGCTCCCAGGATTGTGCATAAATTTCCACCGAATACGAGGCCACATTGTGGAATTTGGATTGGCTTTCGCCTCCTGGCATTGACTTTGAATTCGGCCTTAGCCACCGAGAAGTGCACTTCGTGAACCTCGTTACTACAGTTGCAGTTAAACTAACCAGAATATTTAGGTGAGTCTCCTGCTGTAGCTAATGATTGATGGCCAAAAGCTGGCCAATGTGGTGTCGGCAAGATGATAAATTTCCAGTGAAAGTCAGCTACTATCTGGTGCATTAGTGGTTTTTCCTCCGAAAATTAAAAGTAATTAGCTAGATCATTTTAAAAACTGTTCAGAAAGTTGCATGGGCTATCGAAAAGATAGATCAAAATCCTATTAATAGGATTCCAAAAGAAGAGAAAAAAAGAATATTTAGTGTGGTTCACACGGCAACTAATTTAAAAATCGTCCTAATCTTTAAAGAAACATCAATATAATTGTCTGTAAGTCGGTAAATCCATCCTGCCATAGGCTACTGTACTTTATTCTGCATTGTACGTGCAATCGCAGGACCCCACAAGTTTATGCATTTATCTCTTTTTAAGGGCGAACATTTCAAATGCACCTGTTAACCGCTGTGGGAATTTATGACTTCCTAGCCGGGTTTCCTTTCAAGTTGTTGTTGCTGCTTTTCCTGCTGGCATATCCCTTGGCTGTTGCAGCTGAGCTTTGTTTTTGCTCAGCTGTGAGGGTGCGATGATGAGGAGAGGTAAAAGGGGGAAACGGAAGGACTCGTGCCTTTGTGCAATTGAGAGTCATAAATAATAGCAACCTGCAAATGCAAGTACGGGAATTGTTAATTCCACACAAAAGCGCATTATGCAAGCGGATGGGGATCCCACTCGGCTGTTAGAAGTCAATCCGTGTTCACCTTGACGGGGGAGGGAAAGGGCTTGGAGCAGAGTCCTGGGAGGAACCCGCTGTCAGCCGGCTAATGGCTTTCACTTTCTTTCCCATCGCCATCGGATGTGTGGTGAGATTCGGGCGAGAGAGTACGCTCTCTTCTAAGCTGTACGCTCTTTTTCTTTGGTCTTCGGAAGAGTGGACTCTTTTTTTTTTGCCTGTTGGTGGCTTTCATGCTTGTTTTAATTAAATCCTTTATTTCAATTTACAATATTTAAGTTTTTATTAGACGACTATTTTAGAGCATTTAATTGATGACTTTAGTTCCTATTAAAATTGTAATAAATACAAATACAAGCGTAAGTTGCAATTCAAAAATAAATTAAAAATTGAAAGAATAAAAATCAAATCTATAGCTCACTCCATTTTCTATATAAGTTAAAGGTTTTTTTTAAGGATTTTCCCTATTTCCCATAATGTTATTCGAATTATTTCTGATTTTAAACATGTTCAAAATTATTTGACAAAATGTTCAAAGTTATAAAGCATACGCCCTATTTCCCTACCAAAATATATTCTTAATAAGTTCATTTCCTGTGCATTGGCATGTTTCTGGAACTGAAACAAGCTAGCAGCTAACAAAATTTTCCAGAACATTTTATTCAAATTTCGAGCTCTTAAAATGTTAAATATTACTCAGCCGACTAGTTGGCTTATGGAATTTTTGATTTGAAATGGATAATCCTGATCCTTAAGAATTTCTGCACATTTCCTATGCCAAAATCAAGCTTAGAATATGAAATATAAGGGTTTCTGTTTAATTTTCCCCAAACTTAGAGTAATTTGAATTTAAAATATTACTCATTCGTCTCGTGGGTCTATGGAATTTTGTTTTCTGAACTGAAAAGCGCCAAGCTTTTTTCTAAGCAACTAACCTTTGACAATCAAAGTTAGCTTGGAAATTCAGCTTAAGGCTCAGGCTTCGAGCGAAGAGAGCGCGGCGGCAAACTCACCACAAAGACGAAGAGAGCGCACGAGAGACAGTTAGAGAGCGGAAAGGAAAGGCGGCTCGCCAGTGAAAATCGTAATTGAAATTCCAGCGTCGCCGATTCGGCGCCTGCAGTGCGTAGGCGGTTGTCGTTGACTGACGTCGTGGCCAACAGCACGTGCTAACCGAGGCGGCGCGTGCAGCACCAGCATCAGCAGTATCAGCAGCAGAAATAGCAGCAGCAACAACAGCTGTGGTGGCCAGCAGCAGCAACAAGGACCTGCGGAGAGAGAGCAGCCATAACAAAGCCAGCAAATACAAATACAAATACAAACACAGCTACAACTACACATACAACAGCAGGGACAACACTACTAGCACAACAACAAAAGCTTTACGCTAGGCAAGCGGATAGGTAGAGAGACAGGAGGAGACGGGAGAAAGAGCGAGAGTGCGGCAGGGAGAGCAGGGAAATACACTCGAGTGAAATTAAAGCCGATGGAGGAGAGGAAGCAGCAAGACAATACATCAATGCAGGCTAAGTGTAATTGCTATGGTGTGTGAGTGAATAGTGTGTGAGTGCGAGCGAGCGGCTGTGCGTGAGAATGGGACAATAAATTAGCTGTAACTTGCACATTGTTATTTGCACCTGGATCCCAAAAGTGGATTATATATGTATATTTTTACAAGTCAAGTATTCAAGCAAAGCCCGTGGTTCGTAATCAAAGTTAATTTTGGCAACACAAAGAGAGAGCGCCAAGTGTGTGGAAAACGTAAACGTAAATTCTATTTACGCAAATAATACGCAGAAACGTGAGTGAAGAAGAATTAGAGGCAGCAGCCGCAGCAAACAGCGCAAACAGGATACTTAAAATATCAAGGCAAATATATACATTCGCACACACACACACACATACACTAAAACAGACACACTCACACGGCCACAGGCAAGGAGGTTCATATTTTTGGCCTGCTCCCGCTCCCACACCCTCCTATATCGCCCGGCACCTCGAAAAACGCACGAAATAAATATAAAATAAACCCAACATCGTTGAGGTGTATGGCCCCAAGGCAAGGCAAACAAACAGACCCGACGAAAAAAAAGAAAAGAAAAGGAGAGCGAGAAGCAGAAGAGGAGGAACAGGGTAAAACGAAGCAGAAAGATGCCAAAATGCTGGACAGAGATTGATGCTGGCTGCCAACGAACAGCGACAACAACAAAAGCACCAACAACGCCAGCAGCTAGAACGACATCTAATACAATAACAATAATAGCAACAAAAGCAACAACAATAGCAGCAGTGACAACCGCCAAGTGTGAGCAGACAAGCGACAGCGATTGAGATATGTAAGTAACACACGACCCTCTCTATACAGTCGAACATCCATAATTGGCAACCCTCCAAATTGGTTAACAGAAGTGGGGAAACTTATCACAACTGATGGACAATCAATTAACTTGACACCTAAGAAGGCATTGCCTACTTTACGGCTGTTTTATGTTGGTATTATTGCTAGGATATGGATAAATATCACTTGGAACTTTCCCCTAAGGCTTGGATTTTTATTTATGCAAAGTTTTGTAGTTATCACTTTTATTTTAAATTACTCATTAGTTAGTAGTAAGTAAACCAATTTTTTATTGTTATAAATCGGAAATAGGAACATTAATTCAGAAATATTTTGGTAAAAGTTTAAACTATTTGAATCAAGTTACCAATATGTAAACCGCCTATCTTCTAGTAGAAACAGTGGTTTTTCTAAGAATTTATTGAGAATCCGGCAGAGCACTTTAAATCCTTGTAGAATTATATCATTGTTCACATATATGTACATATGTATATTGGCCATTCTGCTGTGCTAAACGCCTCGTCCTACCAGTCAAGCCCGATTTCTTCAGGACGTATTATCGTATCGTATTACTTATATCCCAATAAAACATGACTTCAATTCCTCAAAACGGATATGGCTGTAAGGAATATTTTGAGTTCATCACATTCGCAGTCATCCATATAATTTTCATGGATTCTCGAAAGTTCATTATAAAATTCCAATTCTTCTCAACGCAAATAAAAGTTTTCCACACGAAATGGCAGCTGTTAAAGCCAACATGCAAGTGGCAAAGAAGGCAGTGACAATAATTTAAAAGTTATATATATTAGCAATGGTATAAAATCAAACCGCGTTTATACAAAACGCGTTTATATAAATTATATTACATTTTTGCGGGACAACAATACATTGTTTATAGTTGCGTATCTCTGAGATACTTTTAATAACTTCAAGGTTCGATTTATAGAAGCTTGTCTGTACTAAGGGTTTTTGCCGAAAGCTTTATGCATATTTTTACAGCATTTAAGTGTGAAATGATGTGTTAGCGCATTATTTGACTTAGGCACGAAAAATGCTAAGCCTCGGACAGAGAGGGAAAGAGAGACACAGAGAAAGAGAGAGACAGCGGAAGACAAAGAGAGCAAAGAGAGGCTGAGAAGGACGAGCGAGTAAGATAAGATGAGAGGATGAATTTGTTGAACCTTAGGCCCAGGCAGAGTTGAAGTGGAAAACAAACAGGGCAACAAGGCAGATACACACACTGCCACACACACACAGGACACAGCACGCACACACACACACCAGCAGGCAACAAGAAATCACACTTAAACGTCACGTTGTTCACCGCTGCCCAAGTTGTATCAACTTGTGCTATCCCCAAAAACCCAAAAACCCAAAAGCAAAGCCTCGGCCATTCGCGCAGCATTCGAACTCAATTTGGAAGAGGCGAATACAAACACACCCGCACCCTCACCCGCAGGACGAAAATCGATTGAACGAAAAAGAATGAGACAAGAAAAAAAAAAAGAAGGAAAATAGGCAAATACAACAATTTTCCTATTTCGGGCCTTGGCCAGCCTCAACTCTCATCAGGTTTTTATTTCCATGGCCGCGAATCTGGCTATACGAGTTGCCATTTCAGGACACGCTCCTGCCAAGGCTCGAATCAACAATTTCGCATTGGCAAGTCTCCGCTCGCTTCTCGGCTAATGAGAAATCAATTAGCTGTGTCTGGACCCGGAGCCGGGCCCGAAAAACGAAAACCAAACCAGGCCAGACAGTTCATTTCGGGGGTCAGAGAACGCTGAAAATTGAATTTAAATGAGCTCAACGATATTTGAAAATGTCTGAATAATTTGGCCATCATTAGGGCGAGTTCTGTTATCCCCGACGACTACGTGCGAATGTATTATCCCATCAACGGCCTGACTTTTGAATCTCATATACTTGAACTCGAACTTTGGATCTTGTAAGGATGTTAAGGTTATTTCTAGGATTAAATTCAAATTGGAAATGACTTTAACAGGAGAATAACAATTTTAAATTAATTACAAACAAACAACAATTAGTGGCTTATATAATTTGAATATCCAAAGCCGGAAACGGGTTCCAGTTTGTATTATGTATCAGTTATACCAAAAATTGGCAAGCTATTTTACTATAACTCTAGTTGCTCTCTTATTATTATATTTCATTATACAATAAGTAGGACCCCTTCAGGTTACCTAATAACTACTTTGAAAATTAAATGACCCAATTAATTATCTCTAAGTTTTACCAAGGCCAAGGCATACCTAGAAGCAGCTTAGGCCCCCAAATCGGTATGCAAATATTTAGTCTTCGATCTATGCAAATGCTAATTACCAAGGAATTTATTAACAAAGACATTGTCCTGGCAGCGGCAACAGCGATGCTGCCCAGGACAACAGCGAAGGGTCGTACGAATCGTTCGTTCTCCTGGCCATTCGATTTAATGAAAGAGATAAATTGCTGCCTGCGACTGCTTTGATATGATTTTAATGAATCCGAATCCAGGGCAACATTCTGTGAGAATTAAATCTAAAGTGGACAGTGGGGGCGCTGGTTGGGCGTAATTAAATAACTGGGAATGGCGGCGCATTGTGCTTCAGTTGCTTTCATCGGCTGCAGCATCTCAGCCTGTGGCTCGTGTGTGTCCTTGAGATGTAAGGAGCACCCCGCCACAAAGCCATCCAGCACCCACCACCCAGTTTGGTGTCTCGCTTGAATGTCAACTGATTGCAATTCAAGGCGGGCAAAGTGCGGCTGGCGGGGCCAAAGCTTAACTGACATTTAATTGACAAAAGCGGCGGGCTGGATGCGCAATGGGCCACGGAGGGGGCTGCAGCCAGGAGAATCGCTCATAAATTACAGCCCAGAAGCGTCGGAGTACGAAAATCAATTTCCGCTCAAACCGTCGACAATGCAGACTGTTGGCCAACAAACCTGAGCGCCGGGATCGAAGCCGAGCAAATGTCCTGGGCTTGTGGCGAAGGAAGGAAGATGGTTTTTTTTCTCTGTTTCAGTCTGCTCTTCGCTTCTTCGTGTGTCCTTAGCCTTTCCAACTATATTAACTATGTGCTGCACATGACCGCAGCTGTGCGGCTTCCTACCGCTGCTCCACTGCTCAGCTGTCTGCCGTTAACGGTTCGATGCACACGATACACAGGATGCGTCGAACTTCCCTTCACTGGTGTTCTCCTGTACACTGGAAGAAAGCTGAAATCAATAATAAGGAAATATTGTTAAAGAACGTTATGAAAAGATAGATGATATATCACACTCAATATTATCGTTTAATTTGAAATTTAAAAATATGAAATATCGCGAAATATCGAATTTAGGATAAAATATTTCTATTTTATATTATATTAAACAAATGTTCACAAAGTTTCTTGAATTTATTAAAACATATTTTAAGCTACATTTTGTGTACAATTTATAATTTGATTTGCTAAATATTTAAGGTTTATTTGATTAATTTTCAAGTCTTTGTCATCCCGAAGTAAACTAATTGATAGAAAGTGTACCCCAAATCACTTCCCCTCTCTTTTTTTCTCTTTCGCGCTCTCTCTCTCTCTCTCTCTCTCTCTCTCTCTCTCTGTATCTCCGTCTGTGTGTGGCAGAGAAACCCATCTTTCCTCTACTTCCGCTTGCCTGGTTCCATCTATTTGCACACACATTGCCAGAGCCACTGGCTGACAGACAGACAGCCATCAGTGCTCGGCCAGGCATCATAAGCCGCACCACATCGCCTGGAAGGAAAGGGAAGGGCAGGGCAGGCGGCGCACATCACCCGACATCCAGCATCTAGCTGGATCCACGCCGCACCGCATTTTATCGCGGGCAGCGCCACGTGCGCCCATCGGGATGTCAGAAACAAAGCGCCAACACTGCCGCAACGACTAATGAAAGTGAAGCCTCCGACCCAGCTCCAGACCAGACTTGGGCAAACAAACTCAGCTAAGGCCACTCCAGCAGCCCCATCCCCATGCCCATACCACTGCCCGATCGGAACGTAAATTGACAAAGAGGACAATGGCGTTGACGATGACAGTAAATTGTGTTCGTACAATGTATCCGTGCACAGGATTGAGGGAACGCATCCTGTAAATTGCTCGATGCTTGATGCTCGATGCTCGCCATTGTTATCGCCTGCTGTTGGCCATGTCAGCTGCAATCCTGATTGACTGACTGACTGAGTGACTGACTGACATACTGACAGTATTAAGTATGCATTTTGTGTCTAATCGTTGGAATGGCCTAATGGCATTTTTTGTGTAGTCTGCTTTTTGGGGCCGAAAACCATGTTTCCCAGTCCAAGTCTTCGCCAATCGATATTGCCTGTAAAAATATTCCTCTGCCATTTGGTGTGCTTAATCTGCTTAAATACAGTTTTTTTTTTATTATTCGGGGAAATGCATGGTCTGCATTTTCAGTGGGGAAGTGCCATTGAAACCAATTAGAAAATGGAAAAATGTTCACTGAAAATTCACTGAAAAGCATAAACAAATTCATAGGAAAATAATGGGGAGAGAGAGTCTGAACTAATTGCATATTCAATAGCATATTTAATTCTCGTGAGTTGTGGGCCAACTTCTGCTACATTGGAGAACATTTCCTGGAACAGAAGAACCTCCAAATGACAAAAACAACATCCTGGTGGTGCTCCGTTCACTTGCGTATGCAAATATGTGACATTCGGGGCAGTTTGAGTTGAGCTTGGCAAGTTCTGAAGTGGCAGGCAAACAATTGCTGGGCAGGCTCATTTACCAGAGTCCGATTACAGTGGCCAAATAAGCACTTCAATTGTTTCTTCTTCGTGCACTTGGAGAGATAAAGATCCAAGCCGCTGCAAAAAGAAAATACAAATTACTTTTTAAGAAAAATTTAACATTTTTATACATTCAAACTAGAACTAGAGATTTGACTTAAGAACTCACTTTTTATAGCAATTGATTACATTTTTTTCCACTGTACAAGTGGTTGCATCTCGTGTGGCCGATCAACTAGCAGCGGAAATGAGACGCAATGAAATGGATGCCAAGAGATTGGACCGGACTGGGTGCTGGCGGGGCAGATAAGGCAGTAATAGGACACAGAGACGCCCATCTGCGATGGTTGTCTGTCAAGGGAACGAACGAACGCCCCTTGGCAGTGAGATGTGTGATGAAAGTGGAGGAAGTGGAAGTGGAAATGGAAATCGAATCGGGCGTCTGGCGGAAGTTGGCTACATTGGTGCCGCACCACACACATTTCAATTGCTAAACGCCTGTTTCGAGTTTCAGCCAGCCTAGGGCTTCTCCATCTCTCCATCGCCATGCTGCCGTCCTTTAAAGCCATTCGCAGCACGCGCGGGCTAAAACTCACATACATACTGCTCACAATCACATTATATCGCACACCATCGCATTTCTGATTGCACAATTACTAACAATGGCACTCCGAGTGCCCCAGTGTAGCTGTGTGCGTATATATGTGTCTCTAATATTTTGTTTGTTAATTGTATGGGCGTGCCTTTTGCGCCACGCCTAAAACCCTACCCCTCCCACCCAGCAGTTGCCTCCCCTTTTTAGTCGCTGTCTGCAGAGCAACAATTCCGCAGTCGCACATACACGGCGGTTAAGTTACATAAGTTCAAAGGGAAAAATTGCCAGCAGGTCGGGTGTATTGGTTGGAGAGCCAGGTCAGGAGTTGGGAATGTATTCCTTTCTATTATCTAAATTATTATATAACACTGAGAGTTGCGTTTCGTGCGGGCAGGTGTCATCTAGGCGTATACGTAATATAGTTGAGATTTAGTTAATGTTCTTCTGTTATAATTAGGATTATGGTTTTGTTGTCTTCTAATCTTTACATCACACATATTTTTCAATTGAGTTATATGAACTTAATTCAGCGAATTTATATCCCAATTTGCCTTATGTTAGGTTTCCCACGAACAGGTGCTATCATGGCGTATACGCAATGTAATTCAGATATTCATGTTTCGCTGGTATTATAATTTGTTGGTTGGTTTGGTTTGTTATGCATTACCATAGGAAATTATTTAATTAAATATATTTTTTAAACAATAATTACACAACACTAAACTGCGTTGAAAATATAAATAAATAGTTTACCTTAAATTATCTTTTGTCACCAGTAAAGGGTATAAACAAATCCGCACTCTGTTCACCCCGAACCCATTCGCTTTGATGTCTAGTAAGCTGAGTGTAGTTAAGTGCTCGTGCGTATACTTAATATTGTTGCTTGGAGAACGCATAAAAGTATGCTATACAACGCGAATTGATCTAATTTGCCAGCCCGAATGCGTCGATGGGAATGGGAACGTGCACCTGCCCGGGACACACCACAACTGTCACCTGCCAGCCGCCAAGGCGATGCTACACAAAACTAATTAAATGCTCCGCCGTAATTTATGTGTGCTCGGCCCCAGGCAGACAAATGAGGACGTAACCGGCAAGGGGCCATAAATTTAAATTATGCCCGGCCAAAAGTGAATACGTAATAAATAAGGCCAAGTGCGTGCAAAAATTGTTACCTACAGTTGCCTACAAATTCTACGAATAGCGCAGTGTCGGGCTCAGATGCTCGGCACACACGTTGCCCGAATTTTCTTATTTGTTGTTATTTTTCCTTTTCGGCCTGACCAGGATGTCCTTGTAATGAAATTCCAAGAACTCCGTCTCTGACCTGGGGCTCTGGGGCAAGAATGCCAAGGCTGGAATTTGAATTTGCCCCAAACCCTAACAATTATACGTTATATATGTATATGGTATAAAAATATATACTATACACCTAATCTGTCGTACCCAAATCATGTGGCTGATTGGCTGGCGGCTGGGCGAGGAGGAGGATGTCCGCCAGACATTCGGTAATTGGCCTGAGCCTTGTATAACTAAGGCCTCATGTGGTGTCCTTTTAATGATTTCCTTTCGGTTTCATACAGCTTATGCAAGATGGATTATGTCCTTGCCCCCCTTTTTTTTCTCATCTCCCCGGGGGAAGGACCCAAAACTGTTGCTCAACTGTGCTGTACGTAATCCAAGGAGGGAGGTTCCTCTGGATTGAGTGCGAATTGAAGGAGTAACCACTTTCTGTGGAATGTGCCGGGAATCTGCACTCGTTTCATTGACTGCCCAGCTCAAATTGACTCTGCTAATCCGGCAAACAGCCTCCGAGACCGAGAACGACTCCAAGTTCAAGTCGGAGAGCGGCGAAACAATTTCGCAAGCTGATTAACTCCGAATGCCAGTGCCATTTCCATACGCAAAATGTAATTTTGTGCGCCAACTTTGAGCAAATATTTTCGCATAGCTGGGCGAGAGGGGGGCGGACCACTAGACGTATACTTAATAATGTTTACTAAAGCAATCAGGCGCACACGGGAACAATTGCCGGTTTGGGCTGGGTTGGGCTAAGGAGGCTGGCCTGTATTGGAATTTCAACCTTTCAGCCTTTTTCTGACAGGGACGAGATTTCTGATTTGTGATTGGAATTTGAGCGCCTGACACTTGGCAAATGCGCCAACAATTTGGGTAATAACCTTAAAGGTCGGCGATAAATTCAAATGCTGTTGCCGGGGACTACTACTACGCCTTCGACTTAATACAATTTAAAAGCCCTCCTAGTCCCGTCCCGATATGCCTGAGTGGTTCTGCTTTTGCGTTGCAAAATCGCTGGGAAAACTGCCGGCTCTGCCGCAAGAAATTCGAGTGGGAACTGGGGACGGGACGGCACAAAAGCAAACAATTTATGGTTCATATGAGTTTGGAATTGGTGTTCAGCATACAAATGCCGAGCAAATAGAATTTGTGTGTTTATCCTGTCCCTGCCCGCCTTAACCTCGACTCCCCGACCCTTCATCCTATCTGGATCCGGCCTCGGATGTGGATTCGCATGAGGATACTTGGTTGGTAGTGGAAGCAAATGTGTGTGGTAATAGGAAAATTCTATGCATAGCCATGTGCGGCTGCATATTTGCCCAGTTCAAGTGGGGGAAGGTTAAATATTTGATAGCTAGTACGGCCGAGAAATTGTAATTGCCATAAATGCTAATTATCTGATCAATAGTTGAACGAAACTCCGAAATCTTGATTGGATATTCTACATTTATTAAATGTGTAGAAAGACAGATAATAGAGAACTTATGTACACATTATCATGAAACGTTTTATATATTTTATAAGAAATTTAAAGAATGATGAAGTGTTTTATATGCTTATTTAATTTGTACGGATTTAGTTGATGTTTATTTCAAACTTGTAGCAAAGTATAGTTAGTATCTAAGAATAAGTTCCCCTGCAAGCACCAAAGTACAAGTTTTTCCTACCCAATATAGGCCAAATTTAAGCTTGGCCATCTAGAAACTTGCTGGAAATGTGCTTAATTGAGAATGTAATTGGAACTCCCCTTTATTGACATATGCTGGGTGGACTCACTTGACACCTCACCTGTCCAGGGGTTGATTGCATCGGCCAGGTGTCAATACTCGTCCTTGACACATTGCGAACTCTCTGGCCTGAACCGGTCCCCCCAAGCCCACATGTGTGGTTGGACATGCGTTTCTGTGTGCTTTGGCTTTTGGCTCAGGCATTTTCCGCATTTTCACGCTGCTATAACTCACCTGTTGACTGCCGTCTCGCTCTTCCCCCGATGCCTGAAGCCCGCTCGCACTCATGCAGCTGATTTAAGTAGGTCATAGCTGCACATACACAGTCCAATTTTGTACCATATGCTCCGTTTAGGTTAACCTGTAGCTCGGGGATTAAGGACTGATACCAGCACTAACCATTCAGGACTCATTGACGCCACATCGCTGTTAAAAATCGGTCGGATATTGAATTTAATCAAAGTTGAATAAAATATAAAAACATTTGTTTTTTACGTGCTAATTGGAAAGTTTATATATAAAGTCAAAAGCATAAGCTCGAGATAGATATTTTTATTTAAAACTCCACAGTAAAAGTACTAAAGTTACGATTAAAGCAGCAACTTTGATTACCAATTAGAAAACGCGCAGTTACCTAATTACTCACTATAGATTTTTGCACTGCCTAGAACCGCAGGCTCAATTAACCCAAAAGTTGATGTTCCTCTGCAATGGACTCCGTGGCGAACTCAATTCAAATGGCTGAATAGACTTTGGCTAACATACACACACACACACAATGCGAGAGTAACGCGGAGCTGGTCCGGGGAGGTCCTTTGTGCTGTGCTGTGAGCCGACTAATGGCATCCATTAGACACAAAAGGCCAAATTGCCTGGCCCGAATCCGATGGCATCGATACAGCGATACACACACATCGCATTGCATTTATTTTTCGATGGACTTTTTGTACAATCTATTGTCACGTGTCCGTCCGAATGTGGCTGAATGTAGTCTATTGTGTAATTGATTTCGATTCCTGTGGCCAAAGGCCCCGCAGCTATTTGCATGACTGGCGCATTTTGCCCGCTTTTATTTTATTTTGTTGTGGGAAGATACATATGTGTCTGTGTGGGTTACGGAACGTGAGCGAGGGAATCGGGATTCCGTATTCCATATTCCGCAGTCAGAGTAGTCCGTTGTCAGGCTTTGATATGCACGGCATGCACAGCGCCGCGCCCCATAAACACATAAACTCTGGCATAAAACAAAAAGCTCGTCTCACATGCGGAGCACATATATGTACAACCTGACCAATCCAATCCGATTTCGCTTGGCCCTTGCAGATTGATTCCGCCAAATCACGTCGATTAAGTCATGAACGCACTCGATATGAATAAACAATTTCTGAGCGTCTCGCAGGACCATCAGCATCAGCTTCAGACCTCGGCGGCGGACCAGCGGAGTCGCTCAAGGTGAGGAAATGACAGGAGACGCCTCTTTTTCCTTCCCCATTACTTAGTCTTATCTTTTGCCCTACAGATCGGAGCGTGCCTCGAGCCTGGCCCTGCCCCTCAACTCCCTGCTGGACTTCTATGACAAGCAGCAGGAGCAGTGTAAGTCGGTCACCCTGCTGCCGCTGCCCAGCAACAGCAACAGTAGCAGCAGCAGCAGCAACAGCAGCATTGTGAGGCGCCACTCATCCCACTACTATCCCATGCTCGAGGACAAGCAGAAGCCGTCGCAGTTGCCACCGGCAGCCACCGAAATGCTTGTAAGTAGAAAAGTCCTTTGAGAGGGTTGAATAAGTTAGCTTATTAAGGACAAGGCGGGTTTCCCCATAGAACTTATAGATTGCTCTATTTAATGCAGGTTTTTTATTATTATAATTTATGAGAAATTAAAAAAATATTGAAGTAGTAATTGGGAAATTTATCTTTCTTTTCGTAATTTGTAGCGCCTTTATTAAAATGCTATAAAAATAAGTTTTCTCCCTTGATGGGTTTTATAGATTCAGGTTTAATAAGGTTTTAGATTTTGCTTAATTATAATAATTATATTAATATTAAATAATCATTAATGTAACGATTCAGGCTAGGTGATATCTCGAAGATGCGGGCTATAGATACATATATTTATATTAGTCAAGGTTTACCTTGGTTAGTATTGTTTATTTCAACACAAAAATTAATTCTTTGATGGTTTTGGAAGATACAAATAAACAATTCCAATGTTAAGTGTATCCAAGGAAAGGATTTAAGAAAATTGTACGCCACAAATAGCGCATGTATCTGGTGAACTTAACTGCTTACGCCCTTGATTTTTTAAACAACTATGTATTATAAAATAATATTATAATGGGAAACTGTAAAAAGTGCAGCGCCACTAACCTTTCTTGACGGCACAAATAATAATATTACTCTTTATGGCAAAAAAGCCAGCAGCTGACAGGCTTCCCATCGTTGGATTTATTGGGCTGACGTCGCTGCAGATGGGAGGCGGGAGACAGCAGAGTTTCCAGCGGTGGAAGCTGGAGAAGATTAGCTTCGTGGGTGGGATTTCCGTAAAGTTTTGCTGGCTTTGCATGATTCGGAAGATCGATGCAGGGGCGGCCACGCCCACAAATCCTCAGGCACACACAAGCACAGAGAGTTATTTTTCGTATTTTGCCTTTCCGGGGCCGCGTCAGGTTTTTATGCACTCGGCTTAGCGATGGCTTAGTCCTGGGTCCTTCCCGCCGCCATCCTTGCCACCTGCCAGGAGCTTATACAACAGAATATTGCTGCCGGATAATATGGCCACAGTGGGCAATTGGAGAAGTAAACATTGGGAAGTGCAATATGAATCATTTTCCTATCCTTCAGGGCATCCTTTGCAATTTCTGGGAAACCTCTGCAATCTTCCTTTTTCACGTTTAAAGTATATTTATGTTATTTCCTTGGTAATAAATATTTTTTAAAACCTTTCTGAGTCTAAAACTTTCCTCTTAAATTCATAGTTAACATTTTCCAGTTTACTATATAGACATTTCACTGTAACTACCAAACCATATATGCCGAGCTCCCTTCCCTCCATCCTCAATATCTCTCTTCGCTTATTCCGCCGGCAGGTAAACATGACGGAGCAGAAATATGGCAAGTCAGCGCCCCTGGGGGCAGGAACCGGGAACCGGCAGCAGTTTCCGCAGCAGCAACAGCAACATCAGTTGGTGCGGGTGGACACGCCTGTCACGCCACCGCCGCCCATTCCGCGGCGCCTTCTGCGAGGCAAGTCCGCCTGGCAGACGAGTAGTCCCAATCCCAGTGTCGGACAGGAGGGCATTAATGCCCACGGCATTGGGACGGTGTTTGTTTATCCGCAGCCAACAAACGTGACCACCGAGGCAGTGGGTCTCGGATCAGCAGCGGGACAGCAGGGAGCAGCTGGTCTGCAATCAGCATTGCTTGTTGACATTGCCTCACGTCCGGCGCACGGCTATGCGGATGCCGACGGCATTTCCGATGACGACCGCATGAGTCTGGAGAACTCTGTGTTCGACGAGTCGCTAACCTCTACGCCGGTCAAGGTTGCCGGCTACCATGCCGGCCGCTACTCTGCCATGGGCCACATGGCCAAGCGAGCGCAGCGTTCCTCAAGCAGTACGGTGGACTCGGCCTACGGCTCCTCGCTGGGCGGGCATAGTGAGCGCTTTGCCAGCAGCTCGACGAGCGTGGACTTCCGCAGCCGCTTCTCCTCGGTGGACACACAGTCCTCGCTGGACGAGAAGCCCCTCTCCAGCTCGATTGACTCCCCCTTGGCCAGGGACTCTAGAGATGCCTATCGAGAGCGGTCGCCGCTCAACGATGCCATGCACAAGCTGAACAATAACAACAATAGCCTGGGATTGGCCTTGTATCCGGCCAGCAACAACAACAACAGCAGCAGCAGCATCAACGGATCAGTGGATGGTGGCAAGCTGCCGGTGGTTCCAGCCAGGAAACAGCCACCGCCATCCGCCAAGTGCAGTTCCAACAGCAACAATTCGGTGGGGGAAAGCCAATCGCAGTCCTCCTCCAAGGAGACAGGCAGCGTATCGGCTTCGGCCTCCACTTCGTCCGCCGCCTCGGCAGGATCCAGCACCATCTCCAGCGGCACCATGTCCTCCATGTCGGGGCCATCGCCAATAGTGCCCTCTGCCGATGCCGCCAATCCCAAACGTCCAGGGCCACCAGAGCCACCGTTGCGGCAGGCTAATGTCTTTGATCCCATGGAGATGAGTGCGCGGGGTCATCCGCCGCCTCCGTTGACTGTGAGGAATAAACTGGGCCGCACCAAGCCGCCGCCCATCGCCTATCCCCGGATGCAGCAGCGCCAGGATTCTACTCTGTCCAGCGACAGCTACTCGATCAGCTCCAGTCCGGGCTACAACTCCAAGCTGATGGAGGCGCCGCTGCTGGGCTCTACGTCGCAGGTGGGACGCAAGCCGAATGCGCCCGGCACCGCCCAGAGGCAGACGCCACTGATGGACTTGGCACCAACGCGTTTCCTGAACGGTGGTGGCAAGCAGGCGCCCGCTGTGCCGCCGCCCAGGGGAAGGATCAACTTCCGCCAGGACTCGACCATCTCCAGCGACAGTTTCAGCCAGTCGTCCAGTCCGGGTTACAATCCCAAGCTCATGGAGGCGCCTCTGCTGCCCTCCCTATCCGCCAAGCGTTTGTGCAGCGGTAAGTGTCAGTCCCAGCTGCATCCTAGTCACCTCAATTAACTCTCTTACCTCCTTTCCTTAGCGCCAGCTCCGATTGTCTGCCGGCAGCATGAGCCCATCGAGGAACTGGAGCCACCGCAGACCATTTCGCCACTGCACAAGGCTGGTGGTCCGCCCAGCAGCCTGCAAACCATCGTCCGCTTTCAGAATGGAGCCCCGCACACCATGTCCTTGCAGCATCAGGTAAGGGAGAGTACTTCTTGGAAGTTAGAAACTCTCTGACATGATCCTTATGCCTTTGCAGATCATAAACCGACGCAAGAGCTCCAATCCGTACATCACCAATGGCCGCCTGAAGTTCCGCCTGTTCCAGATCCTGATCAACGCCTTTGCCCTGCTGGCCATAGCCGGTGGCCTGGCTGCCTACTTCAATGCCTATCCGACGATCAAATTTGTGAACAAGACGATTATCAACACCATCCATGTGGAGGACACCACCAGTTTTGGCAAGAACCCGGCTCCCGGCACCTGTCTGCCCATCATTGTGCGTTTTTGCCAGGGTCCCCAGATTCCGTATAACTACACCGTGTTCCCGAACTACATAGGCCACTTTGGCCAGCTGGAGACGCAAACAGTGAGTAGATAGTCCCATCCTCCCATCCTAGCAGTGGCTGACTCGCATCGATTGCAGGATCTGGACTCCTACGAGGCCTTGGTGGATGTGAGATGCTACGAGCTGGTCTCCCTGTTCCTGTGCACACTGTTTGTGCCCAAGTGCGGTCAGAGTGGGTAGGTCTCCAGCATCATTGTTCAAGATATAGCCACTATAGCTATTCCTTCCACTTCACAGAGCTACAGTGCCGCCCTGCAAGACCCTCTGCACGGAGACCATGCGCCGCTGCGGCTTCTTCTTCGATGTCTTTGGTCTTAGCCTGCCCGAGTACCTCAACTGCAAGCTCTTCAAGGACTTTCCCAGCTCGGAGGACTGCGTGGGCCTGGAGGAGGTGCGCGATGTCATGATAGCCGCCTCGAATCCCAAGTGCGAGGGCTTCCAGTGCGACCAGAACCGCTGCCTGCCGCAGGAGTACGTGTGCGATGGCCACCTTGACTGCATGGACCAGGCGGACGAGGCCAGCTGCGAGCGGTGCGGTCCGGATGAGATCTACTGCGGCGACAGTCAGTGCATTGGAACCAAGCACATTTGCGATGGCATCATTGACTGTCCCTACGGCCAGGACGAACGGAATTGCTGTGAGTGAATCTTAAATATCCTTTCTATATATTTCTAAATTTGTATTTCCCTGATAGTAAGACTAAGCGAACGGAATGGCGATGTGGGCACCGGAGTCCTGGAGGTCTACCGCATCGGTCAGCGTCAGTGGATGCCCGCCTGCGTCAAGAACTGGGATCGGGCTGTCTCTCCCAGCGCCGTGTGCTCCATACTGGGTTACTCTGCCGTAAATGCCACCAGTGTGCTGACACAGCGCACCCACCGACCGCTGCTGGCCTCGGTGAATGTGTCCACTGATATTTGGAAGATGTATGCCAAAAGGCGCTCCACCCTGATGCAGGAGTTTGCCAACTGCAAGAAGACCGAGGACTATCCCATGGCCGAGCTTACCTGTTCGAATTACGGTGAGTAATTTCTTTTCTAGTCAAGTTCCAACCTTAATGTTAATTACTTTAGAATGCGGTCGCGTGAAGCGGGGCAGGCACAAGCCCTCTAGACGCATCATTGGCGGCACCCAGGCCAATCCCGGCAACTGGCCCTTCCTGGCTGCTATTTTAGGCGGTCCGGAGAAGGTTTTCTACTGCGCCGGTGTCCTTATATCGGATCAATGGGTGCTCACAGCTTCCCATTGCGTTGGCAAGTGAGTTCTGATTGGTAAATTAAAATCCTTTTGGAAACTAACTTCTATATTATCTTCCCAGCTATACGGTCATAGATCTGGAGGACTGGACAATTCAGCTGGGCGTAACGCGTCGCAACTCCTTTACATATACAGGTCAGAAGGTTAAGGTCAAGGCTGTGATCCCCCATCCACAGTACAACATGGCCATTGCGCACGACAATGATATAGCCCTGTTCCAGGTGAGACCAGGAGAGTGTCTTCTCTTCCAATCTTTTCCTAATGATTTTTGGTACCCTTGCAGTTGGCGACGCGTGTGGCCTTCCACGAGCACTTGCTGCCTGTGTGCCTGCCGCCTCCAAATGTCAGAAGTCTGCATCCTGGCACCCTTTGCACGGTCATCGGCTGGGGAAAGCGGGAGGACAAGGATCGTGAGTGTTTCTTCAGAGTTCAAGGTATTTTTCATAGTGTGATTCCTTTTCCTTGTAACCATCAACAGCCAAGTCCACATACGAGTTTATTGTGAACGAGGTGCAGGTGCCCATCATCACGCGGAACCAGTGCGACGAGTGGCTGGACAACCTGACCGTATCGGAGGGCATGGTCTGCGCGGGCTTCGATGACGGGGGCAAGGATGCCTGTCAGGTGAGCACTACAACTAAATAACAATAATAATAAATATTAATCCTTGCTTATTCCAGGGCGACTCGGGTGGCCCACTCCTGTGCCCGTATCCGGGGGAGAAGGATCGCTGGTTCGTCGGCGGCATCGTGTCCTGGGGCATAATGTGTGCGCATCCGCGACTGCCCGGCGTATATGCCAACGTGGTGCAGTACGTGCCCTGGATACAGGAGCAGATAGCGAAGCACACACGTCCCATAAACGAGGATCGGGTGAACAAGTACGACCTGCATCCGGGCGGACCCGACATGCTGTCCAAAATAGCAACGGATCCGATGCGAGTGGGTAAACCCTATTACTACTCACACAAGAACTAAGCCTGACCACGGGCAGGAGGAAGAGACAACTAGCATATCCATGGAACGAATGCACAAAACAAACACACACAGAACCGATGGATCCTGTAGGATACATACATATATTTTGCTACTGAACTTAGGGTATTAGCGCCATGCCGCTAACACCGATTTTGGGCAACATAATCATGTGTCAATTTGCCGAATTTATTTGTCAATTTTTTTACAAAGAGATTTCTATGAACCCTGAGAGACCCAAGGAAAACCCGTCGAGGGTGCCCCCAAATGTCAATACAAATTGCATACGCGATTTACATATATATATATTTACACCTAAATCGAAGATAACCGATATATACCCGATATGTAACCCATTGGTAATTGTGTCTAAATATCCCTCAACCCGAAACCGAAACCGAAACCCTGGACAATAATTCCATTTTGTAGATGAATTTTGTGTTGAGATGAAACCTATTTTAAGCTAAGAGAAGTTACTATAAAGAAAGTGTGTTTGCCGAAAAAGAAATCAAAAATTATCGAAGAGATAAATAGTAGAATCACAGCTAATTGAGTGTTGACAAATACTAAACAGGAAATAATCAAGTAAATCGTAGGAAATACATATGTAACTATAACTATAACTAAACTAATGAGAAAAACAAACAAAAAAACAAGGAAAAATTGCTGATCTTGGCATTTGATGGACGTAGTAGCAGTGTTAGCTCTTCTCCAACTATGACAAAAGGAATCTATCCAACAGAACTAGGTGCAGTTGACAATAACGAGAAGTGCACAATATGCTATTAAAGGCATTTAGCGAATAAGTAATGAAAATACTAACTACAATGCGTGGGTTTCAGCTTTAAAGAACACTAAAACGAAGAGGGAGGAGTGCAAATACAAAGGGAGTATTAGGAAGAGGCATACTTATATACATATAGCATACGATGAGAACTACAGAAGGTATACACGCTTCAATAGTGAATATGTCAATGTAACTTAATATTTAGAACTATTTACACGCCAACGCAAGCCCCAAGCCCCCCACTTAGACTGGAAGTTATAGTTACCCTGATTTCGATCCCCTCTCATCCGCAATGCGATCCCCAACCCTTGGAGCCTTGGAGCAAATTCAAAAGGGAATCGCAGGGTTATATATGTAAAATACGCGTAACTAAAGACTCAAAATTGGTTGTTTCAGCACAAAGAACACACTCACTCACACATTATATTGAGCTTCGCAACGTGTATAGCTTTGATATTGTTTTCAAACTGGGATTCTGGGACTCCAGTAGGGCGGGGAGGAGCAGATAGAGCTCGACTTATCATTTTTGTAGCTAAAACCTGTTGAGATGCTTTAGACACGAGATTGCAAATGTATAACCGATCAGTACTAAATATAGTTGGACATATTATGCCTACCTACATATACATATATGCATGTTTTGTACAATCAGTTTACAAGTGGAAAATGAAAAAGATAAAGATAAAGATAATGATAATGATAAAGATAAAGAACAAGTATTACTAGTCTTAAACGGGGGTCAAATGAAGCGCATATTACACAAGGCACACGATGTTTTGGGCGGAGAAGAGGGACATGAACACAAATCAATATGTAACTGAAATATATATACAAGAAATATACATATAACGGATACATACATATATTCTATATATATATTGTAGCGCTAGCTTGTAAGCAGATGTGATGGTGTCTAAATTTATACATGCATATATATTACCGAAGCCACAGGAAGGAAAGCCTAGTTTATACGCCAGGACAATACCCAATTATATAGAGATGATATATACCCATATCAGAGACATTATGCTTACTTCGATATTGTGCATTGCATGTAAAGGCCAGATCTTGTCTTGAGTTAGATATATCTTTTGTGTTCTGAACTCTGGCAGAGAATCCTTAGCTGTTGCCTTTGACAGTGAGCCACTCTTATTCCCTTTTTTTTCATCCTTTCTGTTTTCGGAGGCTCACGCTCCTCCTTGTGCATTTACGATCACACACGGATCACGGCGAGCTATTTTTATACACCCTAGCTCCAGGCTACTATCAAAACGCTTAGCTTTATGTACATTTAGTCTAAAGATCGAACACAACCCATATATATATTATATACCACATATTATACATGTATATTGTAGTTGTAAAATGCTTAGCATTGTCGAGTGGAGTGAGTGAAATAATTTACACGTGGCATGGATAGCAGAATAGATAATTACTAGGTACTAAACCGCATACGCATACAATCAGCACGCCACATCCTAGTTGAATTGCAGCAGGATTAGGATTCGATTCAGTTCCGCATGCTCCATGTGCTTGGGAGGACACCACATATGTACACACGATCTAAACCAAACTACGGCGCAACCAAAGAAACCCAGAAATTGTAGCGAAACGTTATGTGTAAATGTAGCAAATCCAAAAAACAAAAAACAAAAAACAAAAACTAAAAACGCTGATTAACTAGTTGAATTTTCATTTGTGTGTCGCGACCACAAAATGATGTATCAGAAATACAAAACATATATGTAAATGTTTAAAGATGACTACTCGACGAGGAAGCACTTGTTATTAATGCACAGACGGGGAACTTTGTGAAGAATTTACAAGATATCAGATCAAACCTTTGACAATAAAAGACAAACTGAATTTTTTCCAGTGAGCTGGACAAGCGCATCGGGCATTGAGAATTTATGACAAGTTTTACATTCAGATTTTGACACGAGTCAGAGACAATTGTTGAACATTTATTTTGGCAAAAACAATGAGATATAACTATAACTATGACAATAAAAGTAAGGCGGACATTTGGTCGCTCGCTGCAGCAGTATCCTAAATGTAACAACTAAATAGGCGACACACAGAGGACACACGTATAACCGAAACTAAATGCTAAAAGCAACATGTCATACAATACATGATATATACTTACACACATATATTATATAAATGTTGGAAAATAAATGTATAAAACAATTACCCGTGTGTAAATGTCTTTTAATAATGCTTTTTACAGGAATATTTAGCGTTACCCTAACTAACAAATTCTCTCCTTATAAAAGCTCTCACTTGGTGTACCTCTGCACCACGTCGCGCATCTCCCTGATGACCGCAGCCTGATCGGCTGCTCCCACCACAGCCGTGCCCGAGACTATCATGTTGGCCCCGGCCTTGGCACAGCATTCGATGGTCTTGGGTCCCACGCCGCCGTCCACTTCTATGTCCAGGTTGGGATAGTTCTCGCGTAGCCATTCCACCTTGGGCATCATGTCGGCCATGAACGATTGGCCACCGAATCCGGGCTCCACTGTCATCACCAGCACCACATCGGCAATGGAGACGAACTTTTCCAGATCCTCGACCTGAAAGTCAAAGTAAATTCATTACAGTATTCGCCCTCATAGGCGGAGTAAAACCACAACTGACCTTCGTGCCCGGCTTGATAGCCAGGCCCACCTTCATGCCGGCCTCCTGCACCAGCCGGCTGACCTTGCCCACGTCCTCCACGGGCTCAATGTGAAACGTGTACAGGTTGACGCCCGCGTCGGCCATGGGCTCTATCCACTGCTCCGGTTTCTGGACCATCATGTGCGTCTCAAAAAAGGCCGTCTATATCGGATTACAGAGTAAGTACGTGCGTATACATCCAGCTCTAGGGGTCACCTTGATCTTGTTCCGCAAGCTCTTCACCATGGGATGACCGAAGGTGAGATTGGGCACGAAGGTACCGTCCATGACGTCCAGATGCAGGTAGTCAGCTCCATTGTCCAGCAGTTTCTGGGACTCGGCGGCCAAATTGGAAAGATCCGCATTGAGAATGCTCGGACCGATCTTGGCTTTGACGGACATCTTGGGGGAGTGCAGGCAGTGCTGTAAATTTGTAAATTGTTTTGTTTTCATTGTTTTGATTTCTTGTGAAGGCCAAATAACAAAAACATCACAAAAACACCTACTCTCTTATAAATTTTGTAAACCTAGCCTAAATGGAATCTCAAATTTCTTATTGGACCGGCGTGTAAACAGTGTGACCAGATGCGAATTAGGTTTCCCCCAAAACACCTGTTCTGCAAATCTTTTTATCGATACTATCGCTGTTCTTATTCCAGATGGGAGCGCTTCCCTGCGAATGCCATAAACAATAGGGGTAATCTTTTATAAATTCATTTTATTTTAATTTGATCAACTTTGCGCTTGGAAATACTTGTTTTGAGAATGTTTCGAATTCAAGTCTACAACTCGTCCTTCTGGGCATTGACTCCCGGGTACTCCTTGTTTTCAATGGTGACCCCCTTGCAACGCTCTTGCTCAATCAGGAAGTCCTTGGCCTCCCACGCCTGGGCGCCGTCCTTGAAGAGGAATATGGCGCGGTCGTCGTCGACCATATAGCGCTCCGCCTGGATATGGTTGTTCCACAGGCTGGTCTGCCACAGCTTGGTAATGGTCTCAGCCTCGTCCCTTGTCGGCTTGCCGGTCACCGAGACGAATGTCATCAGTGTGCGTCCTTTCTTCGACACCTTCAGGAGGTCCTCAGGGTTCTTGCTGTCCAGGTTGGAGAAGTCCAGCTTGGGCTGCGGGCGCAGGTGCTCGGGCAGTTCGTCCGCCTCTAGGGGCTCCTCGTCCTCCTGGAAAATATGCAATGTTATGAGGGCTCCCCACACTTTCAACTCTTGTGACTCGCCTCCCACTGGTCCAGGAGACGCTCCAAGTCCGCCTCGCTATAGTCGCGTATGTCCTTCTTGGCCCACGCCGGTTTCTCTTCTTCCTTGAACTTTTTCGCCAGCACTAGCGGCGCTAGAGCCAGGATAAACACAATATACCGGGTTTGCATAGTTTTTCAATTCAAGTTCGCCACACGTCACCTATCAGATGCCGTTCACAGGGAGACGCGGCCGCACAGCTGATGGGCGGCTGCACTATGGGCGGAAAACAGAGATTTTATGGCAAAAACAAATACAATAGGTATTAAAATAATAAATTCGTAACGACAACAAATAATATCATCTGTCCTTGGTGAATAATAATATATTTAAGGCATTAACAAAAATTAAGTATACCTTATCAACAAAAACCTGTCTTTGAAATTAAAGGAAATTTAAAATAAACCTGAAAATATGATACAATTATTCTCGAATTTATGACAAGAGCATTTAGCCCACTGTGCGCTGGCGCTGCGGGCCGAGGCAGTGAATGAATGCCCCCAACAGCTGTTAGTTTCAAGCGAGCATCGAAGGCGCGTCGCAACGGAATATTGTTATTGCGTGGAAATGCGGCTGGTAATTGGTTGTTATAATGCAGATAAGCCAGTCAATGCACATGTGTTGTGAAACTGCCGGAATACATCATATCGCCGCTCGCTCCGTACAGTGTTTTTAAAACTTGAATGAATTAGGCCTGGCGAATTTGATTAAATTGTTTCTTTCCCATTACGATGACATCATCCACGCCGTGTTTTTAATTCGCCTCTCCGTTCCATCTGTTTTGTTTCTGTGCTTGCGTACATTTTAGAAAAATCTTAGCCCCCACAACGACGGCGACCACAAGTATCTCTGAAAAAACAAACTCTCAAGCAATTGGAATACACCGAAGAAAAATCAATAGGAGAACCGAACCTCAGCACTAGGACAAGATGGTCTTTGAGGCGGTGGTAACGGATGTGCTGAACAAGGTCCTGGGCGACTACATAGAGAACTTGGATCGGAAGCAGCTGAAAATCGGCATTTGGGGAGGTGAGTCTCCTGTCGTCTCCCCCGGGACATGACACAATTATGCTTAAAGTCCAAACACGCAAATCCATCATTTCACCCCATGTTTATTGCTCTATCTGCACGCAAGTACAAACAACAACAGCGACGACCTTATCCTTGGCAAAATTACGATTAGTGACCTAATTCTACACAAAAGTAGATGAGAAATTGAGCGGCATTCGCACAGGCATGCGAGAATCGGCAGAAAAAGCACATTCTCCAACGGGCTCCCCCATGAGAGCGGGTGAGAGGATGCGGATGGGTGGCCACAGATGTATGGGCGGTGGTTGGCCAACTGTTGCATCTCTGTGATGCCATGCTTGTGCGGTCTCTGTTTATATTATTCCTCCGCTTTCCGTCCGCGTTTTTATCTTATATACATAGGTACATATTCATATATATTTATTTGTATCGGGTGTCTGTGTGAAACGTAAACAACACCCGGCCTTTTATCTTAGGGCTCTTGCTCATATTACTCTAAACTGCCAATGCGTTGGCATTCCATGTCCAATTGCCTCAGGCAAATGGAGCTCACACAGTGTCTTAATATAGGTCTAGCCTCAACCCCAAGGGTCGCATTGCCACGAACATACATAGTAAATGAGTTTAAAAATACAAGAAGAGCCAAACAAACGGGTTTGTTTGTGATTTGTGACGCAGGTCGGGAGTTGACAGACGACGACCAGGCCAAGCCTGTTTTATTTCGGCTGAGCTTGAACTTGATGACATAATGCTGGCTCAGCGGCTTCGTAAATTGGTGTCAAATTGGCATTATTTCAAATATAATTTGCATTTTTTAAGATTATTCTTTGGGACTTCCCCTAGCGGTTTAATTTCTCTATAAAAATAGTTGCGGTTACTCCTTTATTTATGTACTTATTTATTTTATTAGTAATCACATTTGTTATAATATTAATAAAGCATGTGATTTTCGCAGCTTTTCTGCTTAAGTCCTTAGTATAGAATAGTCTTAATCTAATCAACATTAACCATTATAACCATAAAACCATCATAAAATCGGTCCTTCCGATTTTCACTTTCGTTAAAATAAAATATTTTAAATTCAAGATTAGTTTGGGCTGTGATAATTTAATTTAATTAATAAAAAATCTTCCGAAAGTGAAATCCAGAACGGGATCATTAGTCTTCGTCATTGTTCATATATTAAATGCTATATTTTTCTTTCACTTGTGCATATTTATAATGATTCATTCTTGCATTCAACAAGCTTAATGAAGTGTTTACTTAAAAAAGAAACAAATGCGATTGATTTCTTAAGTTGAATATTATTTACTTTATAAAGGCCTTACTCCAGTTATAGCAAAGTAATTCCTTAAAAACCTTCGATTTCTTAAAAGCAATTGCAATTGTAGTTAGATTTCCAGGAATCACATATCTAAGCATTTCTTATCGGCTGTTGAAGAAGCTCCAAGAGGTTGCCTGGTCGTTAAACTATTGACCCACATGCGTTATTCAATATATATTCACCGTATTCACCCACTCGTTTGGCATGCCAAGCACAACAAACACTTAACAAATAAAAGGCTGCATGCCCAAAATGCCAGACATTGGTAAATAAGTTGTAGTTATATATTGGCGCGGTTGTGGTTACTTACTCCGCCCTCTGGATATCACACATTGCGTCGCAAGCCGGCATACATATATAAAGCTGGTGACCTTCGTAGGAAATTCACCCATTGCGCGCTCCCTTCGCAATTAATCAGCAATTAGTCAATGGGCATTTGCTCCTACAGGCACGATTGACTGATTGCCGAATGTGATAAGACTAATGGAATCAACTCTATCTTTGTTTCGGCAGGCGATGTGGTCTTGCAAAACCTCAAGATACGCGAGAATGCCCTGGACGAGTTGGACCTGCCCGTGCAACTTATCTACGGCTACCTGGGTGAGTGGAGGAATATAATAACGTTAAAGTTAAACCCAGTTCATTGGCCATTTAATTCGATTTACAGGAAAACTTGTGCTCAAGATCCCTTGGAAGCATCTCTACACTCAGCCGGTGATTGTCAACATCGAAGACCTCTACGCCCTGGTCACGCCCAACAACAATGTTCAGTACAATGCCGAAAAGGAGGCCAAATATGAGATGGATATTAAGAAGGCGGCAATGGCTGCTTTGGAGGCAGCTCGCAAAAAGGAGCTGGAAAAGGGTAAGCAGAAGCTAGAAGAAACATTTTATTTAATTAAATATGAATTAATAATTTGTAACATTTCAGATATGCCCGCGCCCAATGCTGGCTTTACCGAGAAGCTCACGGCCCAGATCGTCAACAATCTGCAGGTGCAGATCACCAACGTACATTTGCGGTATGAGGACACCACCACGACGGGAAGTCCCTTCTCCTTTGGCATATCGCTGCACGAGCTGGAGCTCTATACCACCGATTGTAATTGGGAGAAGTGCTATATGGCCCAGCAGGCGGCACAGGTCTTCAAAATAGCGAATCTCTCTTGCCTGTCCGCCTATATGAACTGCGGCGGCAAGCTCTACGGCGAGGATAAGAGCCACCTTGCCGAACAGTTCCAGACAAACATTGCTCGAAAGGAGTCGCAGCCAGCCGACTACCATTATGGTAAGTCTTGTATAAATTTATACTGTATTTTATGTTATTTATATTTTCAAAATTAAATAAATAATTTCCCATTGCAGTCCTGGGTCCCATCTCTTGCAATGCCAAGCTGAAGCTGAACATGAATCCTGAGCTGGATGAGCCGGCATTTGAGAAACCAAAAATCGATCTTACCCTGGAGATGGAGAAGTTGAACGTGGGTCTGACCAACACGCAGTTTGATAATATCATCAAGCTGGGGGATGCCATGAATCGTCAACAGCTGGGCATGCCCTACCGCAAATATCGCCCCTACAACCTACGTAAATCTATTGTCCAGTTATCTAGCCAAGTTATTTACTTTTATTTCATTTAAACAGCCATCAAAGGACATGCCAAGGAATGGTGGAAATTTGCCATAACGGCTGTTCTGGAGGAGGATGTGAAGAGACCCAACAGGAGCTGGACTTGGGAGCACATCAAGGAGCATCGCGATCGCTGTCACACTTATGCACAGGTAGATCTTCGACTTTTAATCTATAATATTCCTTAATAATAATTCGTTTAATATTAAAATGATAAATAATAAATCCAAACAATTTTCAGAAATACAAAGAGCATTCCCTGAGCAAAAAGCCGCCCGCCGTGCTGGTTGAAACCTGCAATCTGCTGGAGCAGGAACTGGACATAGTTAACCTGCTGCTGATACGCCAGCGGGTCAATATCGAGATTGCCAAGCAGCGCGAGGCAGCGCCCGAGGAGAAGGCGGGATGGTTCAGCGGCTGGGGCTGGGGTGGCGGAGCCAAGAAGGAGGATCAAACAGAAGGCCAGAATTTGGGCAAGTAACTAAATTGGATTTCTAGGATAATTTTAAATTAAACGAACTCTTTAATTGCAGTGGAAAAGTTCGAGGCAGCCATGACAAGCGAGGAAAAGGACAAGATGTACAAGGCCATTGGTTACCAAGAGAACGTGAAGCCCACGGATCTGCCTGAGAGCTACGAGGCCATCAAGATGAACTTCAAACTGATCGCCCTGGAAGTGGGCCTGTACAAGGAGGAGAAGAAGGGACACGGGGAGTTTAAGGGCTTCCACGAACTGCCCTCGTTGGTCCTACTCAAGTTCTCGATGGCCACGGCAGCGATCACCCAGCGACCTGCCGCCGAAGCCCTGAGCATTACCGCCGGCATGAGGGAGCTTAAGGTGACGGGACTCAAGTCCGGGGAAAACACACCCCTGCTGATAGAGTCAAAGATCACCGACGAGTTCAATCTGCTGGATGTGTTCTTCGAGACGAATCCCCTGGACAAAAAGTGCGATCAGCGTGTCAAGGTGGTGGCACGTCCGCTGCAGATCGTTTTCGATGCCCCCACCGTTGTGGCCCTGATCACCGCCTTCAAGAGGCCGGAGGATGTGACGCTCTCCCGGTTTGAGGATGCGGCCAGCTCACAAATTTCCAACTTCAAGGAGCGTTCGGCCACCGGGATGCAGTACATGATTGACAAGAAATCGGTGCTGGACGTGGACATCTTGCTCATGCCGAACATTCTGATTTTGCCCCATAAAGGAGTGTACAGAGAGGGTGAGACGTCCCTGCTGGTCTTGAGCATGGGTCAGGTGCAGCTGTCCAGTACTCCGCGCAACGAGTCGTCCAATCTGATGAACATGCTTTCCACCGGCGAGGAGAAAGTCGACATTCTAAAGGCGGTGATGGACAACGCCTATGACAGGTTCACGGTCAAGGTGGCGGATGTCCAGATGCTGGTAGTCCAGGCTGGGGAGCCGTGGCAGGCGGCGCTGGCGCATGCCGAATCCACAGATATGCACGTACTGCGACCCGTCTCCCTGCAAGTAACTGCCGCACTTTGTGTGATCGATAACGATCCGCGGCTGCCCAAGATCAAGGTGGACATCGACCTTCCCTCGGTGCTGGTGAACGTCTCGGAGGATCGCATTATTCTCGCCATTAGAGTGGCCCTGAGCATACCTCTGCCGGAGCAGCAGCAACAACAGCCCGGGTTGCGCGACACTCGGACCAGTTCGCGCAGCTCCATGTCCATATCGACCTTCTTGAACAAGGAAGTGAAAAAGATGAACGTCGGAGCAACCGCGCAAGCAGCCACGCCTGCGGTGGCCTTTGACGAGATCACGCAGTACACGAATTTGGATGTTAACTTCTCCATGGGCGAGATATATTTCGTTCTCTTCCAGTCTGACAGATGGAACGAGACTAGCACCAACACTTCCGGCATGCCCACCATAGTGGAGCAGCCAATGGAGACCCCTGAAGAGGGACATCGCGTGCCGACATCGTCAGCACGCCAAATTCTCTCAATTGACATTCGGCGACTCGAGGCCCATTTCACGTCGCGAACGTATGAATCCGTGGCAGCGATCAAGTGAGTAAATTATTATTTTTTAAATTTTTTATTATAAATGCCAATTATTTGAAGAATATGTACTGAATCAATCAGTTTGAAAACCTTGGGACCACTTATCCTTTACGAATGTATTAACTAACGAACCATTTTTCAAAACAAAATGTAATACAAAATGTTTTACTATTACAAATTTCTAAAACGTGGCCCGTTTTGCACCGAAATAAACCCCTTAAGGTAGGGTAAGGTGGGGTAAAGCCGACCTAGTAAATGGTTTTGGCTATAAAATGCTTACTTTACATCGGATCAAGTCGTTATATATACCAAATTAAAGGTTAGACTTTTGCGCAACTTTCTATGCATAGCATTTTATTCATACCTTTGAAAAGTTTTGAGATACGAGCGTTTTACGAAAAAGTTCATTTTTGCTATTTTAAAAAATGATGGGGTAAACCCGACCGCCTATGTTTTTGGTTGATTTAGTACAGATATAACG
>JAEIIL010024015.1:0-12870 GCA_018905715.1 Drosophila lini | reverse complement strand
AAAATCTACAGAATTTTTAAGCTCCTGAAAGAACTCTTTCACGAAGACTGTCTAATTTTCTAATAAACCTTCACTAGTTATTATAATTTCTTTTTTTAAATAATAAAATAATAAACTTTCTGAAAAAAAAAAAATTTTCCAAATTTTCTGACATAATTAAAATATTTCGATAAACTGCGAAATGTTTAAATGCTTACCAAGCCTGAAAACAATATTAATCCAATCCAAGCCGTATTCTAATCCCAGTTTATGACATTTCTAAATTACCATAAATCTTTACACAGAACTTAAATATTAAACATTAAGCCAACAAAGACATTATTTATTCTGACTGAAACCATAAGCCAACAATACAGAAATTATAAACCAAAGCCTTAACCTTTTATTTGCCATTTATTAGATTTGAATAATCTAGCACAAAATATTGACCAATTTCAAACAATGACCTCTGAGAGCTTTGCATAAATTAATCAAATATTTGGGGAGCTCACTCGAACAATAGTAGAAATTATAGAAATATATTCATTAGATCAACAAAAGGCTCTTGGCCAAGATCAAATAAAGAACTGACTAAGCAAAATCTGATCAATAAAAAAACCCCATTATCATATTTCAACATTTTTTGAATGGAATTCCTCTTCGCCTACAAAGGAACTTTCCTTCAACTGTTTATCATCTGACTGCTCCGTGTTTATGGCTTTTCCCACTGCGCTTGTTTGGCTTTTCTTATCACAACACGTAGCCTTATCGCCGGCGACCTTGACTTTTTATCTCACAATTAGTAACGCGCTTTTCAATCTGCGCCGTCGCGTCGCTCAAGCAGTCGTCCACGGTGTGGAGGCAAGTCAATGAACCTGAACTGCCAGCGATCGGAAGGTTGTCTTTGACTGAATTTTATTTGATTTTTATATATATTTTATTCTGGCAGGGTTCTTAATGGCCGCTTACAGCAGTGAATTAAATTCGTTTTGCCACGCTCTTTTCGATTTCCACGTTTCCGTGATAAGGCAATAAAGTATATCAACTGAACTGAAATCTATTGTTTTTATAATAAATATTGAAAGTAAATCAAATCACTGCACTCCAAAAAATTTATAACATTTAAAGTGCTTAATTTAGAATTTAAAGAAAAAGCAAACTATCTTATGAATGTTTTAAGCTTACTACAAATTATTTTGATATTAATTAATAATATCTTATAATTCCAATATTCAAAGATACTTTTTTTGTCGCCGTGTGTATATTTCTTTTACTTTATTTATTGGCCTGTCAATTAGATTTCATGAAATTCCATTGTCAGTTGGCGCCTGCCTGTCGATCAACAGCGGCAGAGGCAGGCGCTAGATTAGGCGGCAGGGGCGGAGCAGATAGTGCCGCAGGGGGACGCCAAGCAGGGCCCGTCTCCACAGATTATAACTGCGCACAATTTATTCGCAATTAGTGTGGTTGCAAAATACAAAAAAAAAAAAAACTATCCCAAGACAATGAAATGCAAACAGTTAGAACGGCACGGCAAAAAGTCATTAGATAAACCGCCTTTTTACAAGGGAGGAGAGAGCATTATAATTAGGTAAAGGCTTTATGTACTTCTGAGTTTTTTTTATCAACTATTTTTGGGTTCAATAGGTAGGCACAGTTACCGCAAACAAAAAATTTACAACTAAATAACACAAGTCCCTCTTTATACAACAATTTAAAATAAACCTTGCTTAATTTTGACAATAAAATCAAAACATAAGCGCTTCAATTAAAAATGCCCTCGTAAATGCCATTGGACAACTTCAACACTTCTGCATAATTAATTTCACAACGAAGGCTCTACACAAAATTACCAAAACATAAAAATATAACAAAAAATCGACCACAAAAACGTGGCCAAGTACAAGGAATAATAATTCATAATTCATACGAAACGCATATCACGCATACGTTCATTATTTCTTGCGACTCTAAAATGCGTAATCATCTAAATAATAACAATATCAGACCACGTACCATAAACTATAAACCGTAAACAAAAATTATTGTTGCAAATCAAACAGCAGCTGACGATGGTTAAACAATGGTCCCAAAAAAATATATATACTATATAAAACCTAGAGAGCTGCTGAGCTGGAGAGCCAGGTAAACAATAAAACATGAGCAAAGTTGGCAAACAACAGAGGCCGAAAATGAAAGGAGAGCGTGTCGAATCTGGGTGAGATCTGCCATGGTATATACTATATTCAATATATACTATACATAATGGAGGAGCTGTGGGTGGAGCAGCCAAGGCGACAGGCTACAAATCAATCAGCCAAAATCAAAATAAAAACGCAACCTGTTTGGCATTTTAAATATATTTGCTGCGGTGAGGCTTGGCAATTTTATTTTCATTTTTGGGTCCCCTGCATACTCTATAGTATATAATATTTCGATTTGGTAGGGCTTCATGGCAATGACAACTAAGAAAAAAAAAAAAAAAAAACAAAAGGCTTTAATCATAGTGTTCCACATCCATATTTGTTGACCAAATTCTACATTGTATTTGTACGGATTGTTGTAAAGTTAAATGAGATCTTAATGACCAGTTTGCATGTAAATAAAGGCTGTCAGAAGCTCAACTCCATATTTGAAAAATGACTTTACCTTTTTACTTAAAGGTTGTATAAGATAAAAGGTGTTAGAGCCATAAGGGGATTTACCAAGTTTGTTAATTTATGAGGAGATGACTAGGAAATACCTAGCTTTGCCTAAAAAACTTAGTTTTGGTTATTTGGTATTAAAAGTGTACATTTTATAGTCGTAAATAAAATTGGGCTTTTGTATATTTATTGTGTAGTATTTCACCTTGTCATTACTTTTTATATTTTTTGGGCAACGAAATTGCCCAGAAATAAAAAACTACGAAGAAAAAACCCTCCTAATAAGTACAAATTAATAAATGGAATAAATTTCTTAATTTAATTTTTATGAAATCAAAAGCTATTTTGTAATATCATAAATTTCCCATATTTGTATAATAAATATATTTAAATAAATAAATTGGAGCGTTTTACCTTTCCATATATTTTTTATTTTATTTATTTTTTCCATATATTGTAGATAAAGAATAACTTCCTTTTATTGGTTAAAACAAAAAAAAAAAAAAAGAGTTTTTTAAAAGTTAAATTTTTCTTTGTTAGTATCTCCTGAGACCTGTATTTCTTTTCTTTTTTTCTTTGGGTAATTGTTTGGCACACATAACAAACTTAAACTCTAAATGTGTTTGGCCGCTTTTCTTTCTCGCTTTTCCACTCAGACTGCATGGAGTTGGAGCTGCTGATGATGATGGCTAATGCGTCGTTTAAATGCTGACATGCATGTCGAGGGCGAGATAAGATATAAGCCATATACTACAAACCACATACATAGCACATACAGCTCTATATACTACGGCATATATGTAGGTACATATTTGTTATTCGAGCAGATTTTGCTGGCGCTGATAAAAGCGTTGATATCACCGGGAAGTTGGGGCCGTCACAATGCTAAAAGCCACGCGTATTTCGAATTAACATTAGCGTGCTGATTAAGCGAGTCAATTTCAGCCCAGCAGCAGCAGCACCTCCTATCAAACACTTTTATATTATTATTTATTAATAATAATAATAATGCTGTTCCAAGTGGAACTCCCTGCTCTTTTGTTGCCAGGCAAAAAAATGCAGTGATTCACTTTGGCGACATCTCCTCGAAAGCCAAACCGAAGCAAATTAACAATTTCATGCAAAAATCAAAAATCTTTCCATGCTGTCGAGTGACGCAAATACCGGGAAGACCTCTGACGTCTCTGGTTTGGACTTCAAAGTCGAGTTATTTCTGGTCATTTGTGGGGCTTTCGTCACTCCCAAAGGAAGGGAATCCGTTGAAGTGCAAATGTGATAATCACCGGAAAAGGGGCAGTGAAATTACGGGTATTACCTGTGTCACCTGGTATGCTTGGGGTGGGAAAAGGCCCTACAGGTTAATGAATATGCAAAAGTAAACTCATTTCTGATAAGTAAATTGAGTCACATGACTTTATATTTTAATTACCATAAGCTTACTTGGGAAATGTAAGATTTATTTTGAAAAAACAATGACAAGATTATTTTATAAGAAATATTCGCAAATATTTAATTCCTTAAAGCATTGTGCTAAATATGTTAATTAAAACATCATCGATTGGTCCTGCTTCATTAGTTTTATTTAATTTTCAATATTAATATTCCCCAGTTGATGGATGGCAAATACAAATCAAAGCTAATGAATACATTTTAAACCAGTTTGTGAAAATATTTCCAGAATATATTAACCTAAACAATGGCCCTCGGATTTTACCCAGATTGATATTTTAAATTTTAATAAATTAAGCTACAATATAAGCTTGATAAATGAATTCAGACAATAAGTAAGGCATATTAATAAATAATCATCAATCATACATTTAAATGTATGATAAATTATACTTATTTAATTTTTGTTACTATTCATATTTGATTTTAATAAGGGATATCATTTATGGAACAGTACATTCTTTACATTTTTCGTAATCTAAATTATTTTTAAGCTCTTCTTATATAACTCAAACCATTCTACAATCCTATTTTGTAAACTATTTGTTTTATTATTTAAAACTCAATTATGAAAACGTGAATGCCATAAAACAAGCGGTGAACCCTTTCAAATTTAATTGCTTTCCCTGCCCTTTTTTTGTTTCATAACTGAAAATTTAAGCATTTATTTTTTGCAGCCACTCATCTGGTCATTCCCTCGACGTTTTAGATAAAGGGGCCAGGCTTATCTGATTCACGTGGATGGAGATCCGATAGAGCAGCCTGCTCCACTTTTCTGACAGCTCGACAAATGCTCGTTCTCACCGTTTTAGCGGAGCCCACACAGCGCGCTCGTAATCAAAACAATCAACATCATCATCCCCATCGCAATCATCTCCATCTCCATCTGCCACCTGAGTTAATTACACACTTTTGTGGCGAACAAATATACTATGTATATATACACATATATCGGAACACGAGTTAATGTGATAGTTAGAATGCGCGGCACGTCGGTTGAAACTGAGGAAAAATGTCAACCAGCGACCAGAGACCGACCTTAACGACGTGATTGATATGGAACAGGAAGAAGACCGAGTCCGGGCGAAGCGAAATTTCGATGGGGAAGTCGTTGCACGATTTATTGTGTGTTCAGGGTGCACGCATACTTATCGCAGGCACTTTTTCTTTTAATGATTCGGTCACTAAAAGTTAGTAATTTCTATTGGTTCTAGCTCCGTAGTACCTTTATGCATTGAACCTATTTATTTCATGGTCATATTCATTGCATTTTTGAAATAAATCCAAATATTTTGAAAAAAAACTAATTAAAAAGTAAGCCATTTTTGGAGATTTTTTTATTAAATAAAAATTATTCGAAATATTGAAAAGTAAGAGCTAGGTCAATTGCATTTAGCTATGTATACCTGTACCGTAAACTTTTTCTTTCTTTCAGAAATATTAAAACCTTAAGGGTCGCAGCTTTGTCCTGTCGGAAAATTAAAACTTTAAGGGCGTACTGCAAGTTAATTAGTTAACTGTAAGCGGCGCTTTGCTTGTCATTCACCGAACGTAAAGATTTAAAGATACAAGTGATATATAGAAGAGGGGTTAAGCTTATTTCCAGGGGAAGGCAGAAGGCACGCCATAAACATCAAGTGCTTGTCTAGAGTGTCTTATCTCGTGACCATATAACATGGCAGGCTCTCTTTTTCTCTCTTTTTACCTGCCTCTACCTTTTACCGTTATTCGGCTAACGAGCGCTTGCAAAATCCAACAAAAAAATCATGTTTTATTTTTTATTTATTTTTGTTGTTGTTTTTGCTACTTTTTTGACAGTCTCAAGCAGACACTTCACACAGACAGCCCAGGCGAAATGCTCAAGTAAGCATAAAATGCAATTAAAAGAAGCATCGCCGAAGAGAGCGAAGGAAATTAGAGCAAGTGTACAAGTGTTACAAAAAAAGAAAAAACCGATGATTATAAGAAAATATTTAAAAAAAAGTTTAATAAGAAATAAATAATAAGGCAAAATTATGAACAACGGAAAAGAGAGTAAAGAAATCGTGCTAGGAGAGTGACAAGTATCTCGGAGTAGAAAGAAAATAACTTAAAACGAAAGACATAATTAAAATAATTAGAGATCGAAAAACTAATTTTAAGAATCATATTAATGAAAAATATCCCATGTAAATAAGACCTAAATTTTTCCGAAAGAATTACAAAAATTTGGTTTTGTCAAACCTTTTTTCTTAAGATAAATATTTATCTTTACCATCTGTTATCAATTTTTAGTTAAATGCTTTGTTTATATTCACTAATAATTTCTAAATCAATTTACACTTACAATATCTAATCCTTGAGGCCTTTCACAATTAAACCAAAAATGTATTGGCTATGTATTAAAAATGTTGCTCGGTTTGTTTTTTTATTTATTTGCTGGCTTTAGCAATTGATATAAATTTGCTTTTATTGGATGGCTTTTTAATATATCACAAAAACGCGAATATATATATTCCATTAATTCCACACTCAACTCAACTTTCGCGTGTTTATCTTGTGTTTTTAATTTTATTTGAATTTTACTTTTCGTTTTGTTCCCTTTGTTTCTCGCTTAGTCTCTCTCTTTGCCAGCGAAACTGAGGCAACAGAAGAGGGGAAAAAACACTGTCACTGCATATACTCGTAATAAATTTTAAAAAAAACCGAGGCTGTTCGTTCATTAGAAAAAGATTATTAAACATTGCCTGCGAATTAAGCGAGAATTTCGTTGGTCACTTTTAGCATATATTAGGAGGGATCTCTCCAGAGGCTGTTTCTATCTTTTGAATATCGGGATTTTGTTTTATTTCCACGCACACAGCTTTATGTATATATCCGATTCTGGATTGGTAAATTCTGCTTCTTTCTGCTTCACTCTCGGCTCTTTCCGTAGCTTTTCGCTTTTCTCATTTGCTCCGTATTCTGTATTCTTCTTTTCCCCTTTTTGTTTAGACAATACACTTCACTGTTATTCACACCGCTTTCCAATGGCAAAGAAGTTGTTCCATTTGCGATTCACGATTTACGACTTACGGCTTAACGGTTTGACGATTTCCTTAAACAAACTTTACGATTTCGAATTTTCATCGATTTGATTTTGAATTTCTTTGTTGAACTCGCGCCGCAGTTGAAAGGAAAAAGCGAAACACACGCGCACAACACGCTGCTGCTCAGCCCGATCGGATCATCATTATCTTGATCCCAAAAATATATAATCCGCATCCAGGCTAATGCGGCTGCTGCTGTGTTTATTCTTTCTTCACTTCCCCTTCTGCTCCACTTTCGGCGAGAATCCCCGAGGAACCGATACGGACCGAGAACCGAGGAACCGAAAAACCGAGAACTTGGCGCGACGAGTGGTGAGTGTAAACTGAACTTAGTGAGCGAAAGGCGACCCAGCGATCGCGTTGGAGCAGCTCTGCTGGCGCTGACGTCGGCGCTCGCGTCGGCGTCGGCGTCGGCGTCGTTGGTGGATCATCGTGGGGGTTTGCTCTTGGCGTTCGCCAGTGCTGCCCTTTTAGAAATTAGAGGTGGCAGCTTATTAGCGCTCCTAATATTTCAGATGGCAATATATCAAAGTTTACGATAGCGATATTTTTGTCGGGACATTTTATATGATTTTTCATTTCATAATCTAGAAATATTAAAAACTCAATTTAATTTATTTATTCACATTGTTTTAAATTAAAACATAATGCCAACGCTAGAGCGCTCTCCGCTCTGCTGCAGCTGGCAGAGGGCCGAGAGCAGCCGCAGTAACACACAGAGAGTAAGAGAGATGTAGATGGAGAGTTTTGCTGCTGGAGGAGCATTTGGATCCCACGTTGTTGTAAAGTGTTCTTTTTGTTGTGCCTGTTTCGGCTTAACCCCCTCCCCGCTTGGGGCACTGCTCTCCTCTTTTTGGCAGCTAACGGGTGCAAAGTCCAAGTCCAAGAGCGGCGAGCATCCGAAAGGTATTCGCATTCGGACTCTGCGTCCGCACTGCATCCAGTTTGCAGTTTGCAGTTTTTGGTTTGCCGTCCGCCGTGTTTGCCTTCACACCTGCACCTTAAGCCCCTCATGCCCCACCAGGGCCCCAGATCGGTGCTAACTGAAGCTAATTCGCGCACAGTGCCTTTAGCTGCTTAGCTTTCCCCTAGGAATCCTAGGCTAGGATCGATCAAGAGGAGGGTGCTTCAAATGACACCTTTAACTTATTGGAATCATGGAGAGAGGGAAATATATTTACAATGCTGAATTCATTTTGATTTTGATTTTTAATAATAATTAATAATTTGTACTCAGTTTCCTTTAGCCAAAAGGCGTCACTTCCATGTTGGTTAATTTTCTTTTATTTTTGCTTTAACCTTTTCTGAAACTGCAGTGTCGACATATTTTTCATTAAGAAACCGCCAAGACCAAACCCGAAAACCGAAAATTGCAACAATTGCGAAAATAGTTATTATTTCCAAACCGAAACATGCACTAACCACGACATGCTGGAAGTGTTCGCGTGATTTGATTGGTATTTGTATTTGTTTAAAACCCCACAGGAACCAAATACTAGATACTCGATCTGTCGGATACTCAAGAGAGCCGCCCCGGCACCATATGTTGGCTATATTAGTTGGCACTACCAATTAGCAGGATCACAGCACTAGGGAGCGATTAGTCACAGGCCATTTGGCAATCGAAGCGAAGGTGGGATTTGCTCAACATTTTGTTTTCCGTTTTTATTTGCATTCTGCAAAATGCCACCCAAAAAAAGTAAAATTATGCCGAGGGCTTTTCGGTTGCCAGGTTAGTGGGACACATGCGACGTATTGTATTAGTTTCTTTATATGAATTTAAAATTAATTGGACTTGGAAAATTGAAAATAAAAATCATTAAAGGTTATTTATTAGATTTCGAGTTCCTTTCTGCAAATCACCTTTATAATATACATAAAACCACCAAGTCTAATGATAAGGTACAAACCAATAAAGTCATTGTAAAATGTAATACGGAAAAGAGTTAAGTAGAAGTAAAATACAATAGACAAAAAACCAAAATAATGAACGTTTTTGGCCCTTAAAATATATTTCTGAAAATAATAAATTAAAAGAAAATAGAACAAAAAAACTAAAATAAACCAGGTTTTATTATGGTTATGGGAGATAAAAAACAAGGTAAACTCAAAACACTAGAACAACAAATAAATATATATATTTTATTATAAAATAAATAAGTTGCAAGTGACCAAAGACGGTGCCAAGCGAGTAAAGAAATTAACTGGCTTTATTTTGAATAAAATCACAATGAGATAAATTAACCCTTATTAAAAATTAAAAAAAAAATAAAAGACTTAAAGAAAATGATGTTTGCACTTCGAAGTCACAGTGCTGAATGATGGAATATATGTATATTTTCGCCGGCCAATTACACATAAGAACGAGGCCTGCTAGACCTGAAACAAGTTCACAACCAAGTATTGATGTTATATCGATGTTGATTTTTTAAAACAATTCTTTACACAAATATTAATATAAAACTAATGAATCATTTCTTAAAAACATTTGAATATTTGAATGTACATAATTCTCAACCCGGTTTCCCCAAAGAAAAATAAGACAATTTGGCAGCTCTGCTAAATAAACACCAAGTTTACCAGTGTTTGCCCACCGTGGTCTATATAAGGCAAAAAAAAAAAAAAATAATAACAAAATAACAGACAGAACACTTGTGGCCGCAGCCACTCGGAGACTGTGACATGCCACCCCGCCAGACAGAAAGCCAAACACGAGCAGCAAAAGTCCCAGAACTCAGGAGCCCGAAAAAAAACAGAACAATAGTATGCCTGAAATATCAAGTAAATCAGGCAACGAGCTCGTGTTCGACTTGGAAAAGATGGCAATTTATCAAACACCGGAAAATTACTGTGAGAATTTTGCAGCAGAAGATAAATCTTTGGTAAGTACGGAGCTGCAGCGTGTCAGCATCCGGCAGATACGAGCCATAAATGTGCCTTTTGCCAATCAATATCTCTTCAATATTAACTTTGACATAATTGAGCTTAATGACTTGTTCCCGTTTTGTTTGCATTACTCATACGCACCGATATCACTCATACGCAGTGGCTCACGTCACAGATTTGCACAAAAAAAAAGTTATAATATAATTATACCTATTTAATCTATTTTTATTATTTATATTTTATTGTTTGCTCACTTACTCATTTTATATAAATTAATAAAAAAAATTCTAAAAACCCAGTTACACATCATTAAACAGCCCCATCTCCCGCCATCGATGATAGACAAATCCCATCTGAAAATAGCACATGGTGGGTCAATAATAGTCCGATCACAGACATCATTATAAACATCAACATCATCAGCTTGGCTGCTGGGATCATTAAAAATAAAGCAGGCTGTCTGAAAGGCAACGTGCGCCAATTGTCGGAAATGCAAAAGAATTGTGCAAAATTTCCACTGAAAAGATGGGAAAATCAAAAAACTCGTTCGCTTGATTGCCTCTCAGGGGGCTTTGTTGTACAAAAGGTGGCTCAATTGAACAATTTTAGCTGGAACTTTCCGGCCTTTGTTCTGCCTGCCAAAAGTATATATATAGTCCATGAAAAGTTGTATGAAATTTTATGAAGCTGCCAGATTAGGGAGTTTGGAAATAATGAGGTCTTTATATTGGTTTCTAACTGAAGCACAGAATGTATTTAAAATTTACAAAGAAAGTCGACA
This sequence comes from Drosophila lini, assembly GCA_018905715.1. Lineage (NCBI taxonomy): Eukaryota > Metazoa > Arthropoda > Insecta > Diptera > Drosophilidae > Drosophila > Drosophila lini. The sequence continues at coordinate 2,062 of JAEIIL010024015.1, read as the reverse complement.
ATTGCACTACTAAATTGAATAAAATAATTATAGTTAATTCTTTGAACATTAATTGAAATTAATTTTTAAATATTTCTCAACTGTCTTAGCTGACAAAAGTACAATCTATTTTTTACCCAAGACCCGAAATAGTGAATGAATACCACGTCGCAGTTCTCATGAATCAAGACAACCGCTCAAGATCTCGCTAGTTATGTGTTTCCTTCATTCTATAACAATTGCAAAAACCGTATCTATTTGCATTTTCATTTTGTTGTTGACAAACAACGGCGAATAGAAAATAGAAAATCTTGCCATCGCTCGCGCTGTCAATAACGGTCACGTTTCAAATTTTCAGCCAAACAAATGTGTGTGCAAAAGTGCATTGTAATGGCGAGAGTGCTATCTAAGTGTCGTATCAACAATGGCCAACAATTGCCTTAAAAACAGAAAGCACACACACACACACTCTCGCCACAAATTAAAGCCAAGATAATCGAGATTGAGGGGAGAACGACAACGGCCGAAACAAAAGTAAACTGAGGCCTTTGTAATGTAAAACTTCCACAACAACTGAGAATAAATCAATGGAGGCGCAGTGGAGGGGCGGGAAGCTGCAGCCGGTAAATAAGCGGGTTGAGATGCGATGAGGTGAGATGAGGTGTTAATCGAATGCTCAACGCGCGACATGGAAAACGGAGTAAGAAGTCAAACGTACACTGCACCTACTACGCGGTTCAAGTCTATCACGACTATTGCCTGACGAATAAAAGAAGGAAAATCTATTTCATGGTAAAATTACCGAAAAAAGTACAAATTATGGGTTACACTCAACTCGTTACAAATAACCACAAAAAAAACGCTTGAAATCCTGTCCAAAAACTGTTGAAAGATCAACCTTAATGTATATGATAATTATCTAAAAAGTGCCTGAAAACGTCTTTGAAAATAATCTTTTCTTTTTCTTGATTTAAGAAAAAATGGAGTTACTTTCATGGTAAGTAACTATGTAGTTTAATGGTTTTTTATATAAAAAATAAACTAGGAAAACAAGTGCAATTTGCGCTTAAATAAAGAAAGGAATTAAAAAAAGGTGACTTGCCTTAGGATTGTGAAAACTTTTTCTTAATTGTAGAAACATTTTCATAGTTCTATGGCGATTTTTATTAATAATAGAAACTTTTTTTTAATTAATCTAAAAACCGATGAGAGTAACCTTATAAAAAGAGCTTAAATGTTTTAAATTTACGCAGACCTTATTCTTAATTTTTAATTCTGTAATTACATTTCTGGAGCACACTGTAGGAAATGCAAAACCCAGAAGCTAGAAGAAAAATATCACAGCGTGTCCCACATGAACTAGTCATGAACTGGTCATTAATTTAGCCAAGGATCACACTCCCTTTTGGCCTTTGTGAAAACCTGCAGGCAAAGGAGCATCGAACAGCACTGAACTGCACCGCGCACTTGTCAATTTCTAAAGTAAAGAAATAAAAAACGAGGCAAACATTTAATTGAGCCATAAATGACGGAAATCGTAAAAAAAAACACTAGAATACAGGCGACAATAGTACAAGCAAAAGTCATTAAAATAACTCTCCGACAAATGCGGCTTAAACACTTGTCAAACTCTCCGAGGGAATTATGCTTAAGCGGAATGCTAATTTTTGCGAGGAATCCGCACTTCAGGAAATTCTCGAAAGGCATGACTGCTGATTCATGCTGCAAACTTGTTTAGCTGCTTTTTATAATTTTTTTTATTTACTGTGAGATTTCCTTAAAGTCAGCGCTGATTCCCGTTTTATTTGCATTACTCATACGCACCGCTAACATCACTCATACGCAGTGGTTCGCGCCGCTGATTTGCGCTCTCACTCAACGTAAGGTTTCGCCCTGCTTACGTCATTTAGTAAAGACACCAACCTAGGCAATCACGTAAGCCTGGAAAAGCTTTGACGTTACGCCGACGGGAAATGCGGATATAATATTAAATTTAATTTTACAAATTCATGAAACTTGCTTGGGTTTATTTCAAGAAAATTATGTAAAATAATAATAAATAAAATAAATGAATAGTAATAAC
>JAEIIL010024012.1:0-10975 GCA_018905715.1 Drosophila lini | reverse complement strand
TATTATCTTTTACTATAAATGAAATATTGAAAAAAAATATATATACATATATTCCTGCAGATGAACTAACTGTATTTTAACTTTAATAAATTGTAAGTTAAGTGTGATTGTAAGAAACTCTGGTTAAATTCAGTTAACGAAATGCTTTTCAAGGCAAAGCTTTGCTCTGTAACTACTTTTTTTAGCCGGCTGTGGAGGGTAGAGAGTGCCTCCTTTGCCTGCTCCTCCCCAGCCGCTGCTTTTTATTAATAACTTGTGCCCCGTGGGCCATGCAGCACCAGCACCTACTCCCACTCCTCCTGCTCCTCGGCCTGCTGCCTCTGCCTCTGCTTCTTTTGTTTCCCTCCTCCCCCTCCCCACATACTCCCTTTGTTTTCTTTATTTATTTATTACTTACATGCAATCGACGTCAGCATCGTCATTATCAGGCAGAGCCTCATCATGGTGTCGTTTTCGTTAGTCCACAGTCCACGTCCACAGTAGTGGTGGCCAAGCCAAATCCTTGTGATTCCGAATTCCTCGGAAGGAAGTTCCCCAAATGCTGCTGCTGCTCTCTGCTCGAAACGAGTCTCAAAATTGTTCGTTCACAAAAGTTTATTTGTTTATATCGCTGGGTGTGTGATTGTGATTGTGGTGTACCGTTAGGCGAGCCAAGTTAACTGCACTCTGCACTCTGCGCGACGTGACGTTTTTCGTCCTTTTTTTCGCTCAGCAATCCGCAGCACATCCTTTATTGATTCTTTCAGTGTGCCATCACACACACACACTGGCACATACAACACCCACACTGGCACTCACACGCGCACACACTGCCATGGCCGATACACACACACAGTTGCTCCGTGGTATAGACACAACATCTCTCCTGCAAAACTCTGCAGCTCTCTCAGCGCCCCCGAAAGGAATGAATTGAAACGCTAATGTGGCAACAACTGCCGTACGTAAATTGCACTTTTTCACGCGCTGGCCAAGTCGCTGCTCGATAACGCACAATTAACGCCTACAGCATGGCTATTTTCATTCAGGTCTCAGAATTTTACGCAAATATCGAACATTTCCAAACACCCTTCGACAGTTAGCAGTGTGACCAGTGTTGCTTGATGAAAATTTGGCCTCCCCTAAAAGATTTCAAAATGTTCAATTTTTCCTAAAAAAGCCACACCTGATATTCGAACCACATCTGATACTACAACCTCTGGTCAGCGGTGGTGGGGAACTATCGAAACCATCGAAATTATGGAGCAGCGTTGCCAGACATTCAGAGTGACCAAGGAGAAAATATCAAAAAATATCAAATAAAAATATCGCAAAATCGATATTTGGGCAAACAAATTTCACGATATAAATATATCATTTTCCAACCCTAAATGTCGAACACATCGGTTGCAACGGAGCCGAAGGTGCTGCCGAAGCAGCGTTCGGGTCGCCTTCGAACACTCTACATTCTACACGAGAATTCGAAACCATGCATGTAAATTGACATTTGCTTTGAAATCCAGAGTGACCAAGGAGAAAATATCAAAAAATAGCAAATAAAAATATCGACTTCGATATTTGGGCACTTCACGATATATATCATTTTCAGTCCGAACAAAAGTTAGAAAAGACAGAAGTGCAGCTGAGTTTTTTAATAGTTGCCCGACGAAACCCTAAAAGTATTAACAATTCCACATTCGCCAGCTGTGAGTATGAGTTAAATTGGGCGCCATGGCCCGTAAAGGGACTAACTCAAGGGGGCGCTGCCCCTGTGGGTGTGCGTGACGTGTGAGTGTGTGCGTATGAGTCAGCGTCGGCAGCGCTCAAAAGGAAAACAATTGTTTTCGTGGTAAAGTACATTTAAGTGAGCATGTGAAAGTGACAGATCGCCTGCCGCGCCATCATTTTGCCTAACTTGAGCCTCGAGTGGAGTGGCACGGCCTTAAGCCGCCTTTTTCTGCTATTTTCTTGCCTTTTAAGGCGTTTAATTAAAAGCGGCGCGCGCATGTGTGCGTGTCCGTGTGTGTGTGTGAGAATGTTTTCAATGAGCCAAATTCATGAGTGCTGTTGTTCTTGTAAACCGCAGTTCAACAGCATTGATAAACACTCACACAGCCCAAACTCCCATACGTGTCAGTGGCGCGAGTGACTCAGAAGCTGTTCGAGTGTGCGTGCCTGTATGAGTCTCCGGCAGTGCTGTCAACTCCCGCTTAAAAAATATAAATAAAAGCTAGATTACATTTAATAAACTAAAGGGATACAAATAAAAAGTTCAATGTGCACAGGAATGTAAAGATTTGTGAATATTATTTATAAATATTTATTTATTATTTTTTTTATTTTAAATTTATTAAATATATTAATTTATTTATATTGGTGAAATACTTTGTTAAAAAATTCACAAAAAAAGGAAATAGGCCAAAAGGCCCCCTTATCTTAATCTGGCTATTAAACGGCCAAGTCGCCTGCTCTGGCCATGAGTCTTAATGTTGACACAGTTTGTTGGGAGCACTGAAAATCGGTTTCAGCGGAATTCGCTGCAATATGTCTATATATAGCCATAAATAAATACATATACACACACTGAAAAACTGAATGCTAATGCCAGCTGCTTTTTCGCCTTTTTTCGGTTTCAGGTCCACGCCACACACATACCACACACAAACACATCACCCCACTGCACAGGCTCCACAGCTCATCCAACGACTCCGCAGTTCCACAGCTCAATAGCTCCTCTCCGCCAGCGCAGCCGTTGTCACTCTCCACCAATTGCCACCATGTCATCCCGCAAGACCGCCGGACGCCGTGCCACCACCAAGAAGCGTGCCCAGCGCGCCACCTCCAATGTGTTCGCCATGTTCGACCAGGCGCAGATCGCCGAGTTCAAGGAGGCCTTCAATATGATCGACCAGAACCGAGATGGCTTCGTTGAGAAGGAGGATCTGCACGACATGCTCGCCTCGCTGGGCAAGAACCCCACCGATGACTACCTCGATGGGATGATGAACGAGGCACCGGGCCCCATCAACTTCACCATGTTCCTGACGCTCTTCGGCGAGCGTCTGCAGGGCACCGATCCCGAGGATGTGATCAAGAACGCCTTTGGTTGCTTTGACGAGGAGAACATGGGCGTGCTGCCCGAGGACCGGTTAAGGGAACTCCTGACCACCATGGGCGATCGATTCACAGACGAGGATGTAAGTTTCCAAAGCAAAAAAAAAAATACACAAATAATAATAGGCTTCCCTTGTTTACTGGAACTTGAGCTAAATGGGTTATTGCCACACGGTTTTGTTTGTTTTGTGAGAGAGTTGATTCGTTTGATTTGGGATTCACATTTTTATTTACAATGAATCCAAGTTAAGAGCTCAGTCAGTCAGTCATTCAGAAACTTTGTTTAACAACATTTATGGTTGATACTTAAAGAAGGTGTTTATATTAATAATTAACCTTTGATGTCTAGACCAGCTTTTAATGAGAACGTTGAACGATCTGTGGCATAAAAATAGAGTTTCGCGGACCTGAATTCGGGTCAACTGCTGTTAAAGCAGTTAAGAGTTTGCCAAAAAACCCCCTAATACCCCTTTTACTAAAAAATAAATATATATATTTATATACTACATCTTCTTTTTTTGCAGGTGGACGAGATGTACCGGGAGGCGCCCATCAAGAACGGCCTCTTCGACTATCTAGAGTTCACGCGCATCCTGAAGCACGGTGCCAAGGACAAGGATGAGCAGTAAACTCCAGCGTTCATCCAGCCAGCAGCAGCTGTTGCCTTTCCAAACCAGCCGCCGCGCCGCCTGTCTAATCAATCCATCATGAGTTTTGTTTTTGATAATTTAATATGTATTTTTTTTTTTTTACTCGGCCACCGTGCGCCTATTCTCTATCCTTTGATTCCTGTACTTACCTGTGCATTTAAATTAAACAGAATGTAGTGAACACAAGCTAATGTTATGTACGATATTATGTAGTGTGTGTGGAGGAGCGCCGCCTGATAACACGATTTCCGGAACCCCTTTCATAAGTATTAACTCATTGAATATACATATATATATTACCTATATACAAATACATACTTATACAAGAATGTGGCAATAAAAGTTCGTTTTTCTTACCCACTCGTGCTCTGTCAATACCCAAGTCCTTCGGCCCAGCAGCCCCAGTTGTTTAAACAGACGCAAGTTGGGGGGCAAACTGGCAGCGTGCTTGTGTTCTGTGATCTTAAAACAAGATCTGTGCGTTAATTGTGGTTGGAAAAGAAAGAGACGGTTGTTGCCAAGAATGGGCAACGTTTTGGTCACGCTTATTAAGGGGGGTAAGGTATTTAATTTTTGGTTTTATTTTTTTTATCTTTAAAAGATTATAGAAAGTTATGCGTAGTTATTATATGGTTTTTAATTTGAAATTTTAACTTTAGCCTTGTCACAAAAAATGGGTCTGAATAATTTTTACCCCCTCTTAAAATTGTATTTTCTGGAAACATGCTCTGCTCTGGCATGCAACACACATATGTATATATCTGCAATTCCCATCGACTTCCAAATTTAGTTGCCAACTCATATCTTATCTTGTGGTCACGGATTCGTCATTGATATTTGAGATGTTTCAGTCATGCTGCGAATAAAAGCCTACGACAAAACTAAGACCAAAGATTTATAATACCAAGATGCATAGAAAACATGTCCGTTATAGAGAGAGCCTAGGGGCAGTAGTTCGTTTTGTTTTTGTTAGAAATTTATTTGCAAAAATCAAAAGTAATTATACAAATTTCATACATTTTATTGAGAAATTTATTTGCAAAAATCGAAGTAATTATATAAATTGTATGGCCTAGAGAAAAATGAGTATCCCTTTGGCATACTCTCCCTGTTAAAGCTTTGGACAAACTCTGTATATTACACACTTTTGGACATTTCATAAACAACAAACGCATTGAACAACAATTGCAAAAGACATAAAATATATAAACTTGAGACGGACAAAGGTAAAACAATATTAAGCCACAGACTTGAGACAGGAGCTAGGCTAAGACTAAGCGTATTCCAAATTTTAAACTTATTTTATATACAAACAAGGCGTTACAGACTATAAATTAGTGGCTAATGGCCTCTGCGGCAGCTATCGGGAGAGGATTACTCCACCTTCTTTGGCGGCGGAGCCGTGTCGAAGCGACCCTTGCCGCCCGAACGCGCCTTGTAGGCATCGCGCACCTGGTTGATCACGTTGGCAAAGAGTATGGTGCCAAAGAAGACCAGGACGGTGCCCAGCCAGTGGTTTAGGGTGAAGGGATTCCGGAAATAGATGATGGAGAACAGCAGGGAGACGAACTTGCGCAGCGTGACCACCAGGGTGACGGTCAGCGAGGCGCACTCGGTGGTCAGCACATAAACGGCGCTAATGCACACATACTGGGTGACCACATTGCACAGCAAATAGAACAGCATCAAAGGGAACTTCCACTCTAAACCGATGGCGCCCAGCAGAGGAACAGCCACAGGTTCGGAGGACAGGGCAATGCCAAAGTGCTGGACAATGTTGCCGGCCATCACCAGGAATCCAGGCAGCGGCAGCATGTGCGTGTAGAAGAGCGCCTCGTTTGGATGCTTGCCATAGCGCTTGTATATCACCTCCTGGTAAATTCCCATATAGGCGGTCACCAGCAGGGCGATCGTCAGCAGGCCAATGCCCACGGCCCACCAGAAGAAGTCCGAGTATGCCGTCTCCACGCGCAGCGTATGGTGTGTGTTGTCCTTGACATCGCCGCTGGACACCAGGGTGCACAGAACAATGCCCGCCGTGATCATGGCCACCGAGCTGTACTGGCGCAGATTATAGCGCTTCTTTAGCAGCACAATGCCCATAATCATGTTGGCCATCAGCGAACCGCTCCTGAAGATCATGTGCAGCGGCATCGGAATGTTAAAGTTGAAGGCGTAGTTATTGCAGACATTTGCACCGAAGAATAGGGCCACCAGGATCACATAGTCCTTCAGGGCGATCTTTGGACGCACCGTAAAGAACTTGGAGGTGAAGACGAGGCCCTCCAGGGCAATGAACAGGAACTGGGCGAAGGTGATCAGGTTGCCAGCACCGGGATCGATTTGGATGATTAGTTCCAGGAACACTACGTTACTGCAGCAGCCAATGAACACGAACAGCATGCCCAGCAGGGCCTTTACGTTGATAGCCATGGCTGAAAAGGGATCAGAGAGAGGGGAGTTAGATATATATATTTTTGGTATATGTTAACTTATTTTTGGTTCAGAAGCCACTTGGGGATATTTGGGATATTTTTAACTAGACAGATCGATATTCCTCTTACTGTTTACACTTCTTCAAGGCTTTAGTTATTTATCGACAATTAATAGCTATTGATTTAATAATACAGATTGCTAAATGGATTTACAGCCCAATAAAACGCTGGCAAAATATAGAATTAAATAGACTCATAACTAGTTTTTATTATTTACCCGATCGTGATAATTGTTTTACGGTTTTAGATTCTATTGCAGCTTGACATCAATCTTTATCCGCCTGATAGTCGCTAGTAGCCCGAGGAAATCGTGAATTTGTAATATTTGCTTGGGAAAATAAATTAGTTTTGTTTCTGGCAAATAATCAGTTCGGTTCACAAAACATTGCCTGTCATCATGGCAAACAATTTAGCTTTGTTTTGAACTTGGCACTCGATTATGTAAATCTTATGCGTACGAAATACAACTTTAAATGAAACATCTGAGAGACACAAACAATAATTACTTGGTAATTCCAGCACCAACCGATAAGAATAGAACTTTAAAATAGTCTCACTAAATGCCACCTCGAGTGTGGTGAAATTCAAACTGAAAGAAACTAAACTAATTAATTGTGTTTAAGCTGTGTGCTAAGCACAAGCTGATACCAGCTAAAGATGAATAATTTAAATAACCAGAAATTGGTCAAGCATAATTCTGTTTCCCTTTGAGAAAAATGGTAAACAAAGATAACTAAATATAGTTTCAATCAGCTGTCACAATTTTTTTTTTGTTATTTCTGGACAGATGTTGAATGTATAGGTAAATATGAAATATATGACGATTTGGTTGAGTAAATCTTTGATTTAAAAACAACAAAGTGGTTATAGAAACCTTAAAACATTTAATCTGCTTGAAATTAAAGATTTTTGTATTGTACAAAATTAAACAACAACATTAAAAGGTAAAGCTGGAGTTTTAAAAATATAGAAAAATGTTAAAATTTAACAAAAAAAAAGTTAAGAGCAAAATCAAAAAATTAAATAAAGAAAGATTAAAAAGTTATAGAAGCAAGATAAAGACGTTTGTTTTACAGCTTTGAAAGTTATGTTCTGCAAATGTTTATTCTAAGTTGAGCATTTTAAAAATACTCCTCTTTTCTATCTCTTTATAGACGGCGAAGAAGGTCCATTAGTTATTGTTAACCGATCGCTAAATATTGTTAATGTCAAGCCCTATACACATGCGCCAACAAACTTATGTAGCACCGATATCGAGGGAGTCGGAGATAGTAGCTGCCAGAAAGCTTATCTGCCTCAGAGGGACGCGGAGTGACAGGGAGGTGTGCGGAGGCTCTGAGAGAATATTGGTGCTCGCTCAGCGTTAGTCGGCAAATCGGGAATGGGAACGAGGAGGGGAACTCTCCGATCGCTGCCCAATGTCACGTTGCGGCGATAAGGGTTACGTTCCGCAAACTATTTGGCGCGCACTCATGGTGGCAATGGTGATCGGTGGCACTTACCTTCGCAATTGATGAAGGTTCCGCGGGAAATGCCAGTTAATCCGGTTCTAAGGTAACGACGACGGCGACTCCGATCGCGGATCTAACGCGCACGCTCTTGTGTGTTCTTTGCTGTGTGGTTTTCAAGATCGATTATATCAGTAGTGGCTGCCTCTATGTAAATGCAATTTAAATGTGTGTATGTTTAATACACACACACACTGGCATTCACCCGCACACCAACCTGGGAATCAATTAGCTGGCTCTCTCGAAGTTCGCTCTCTCCGCCTTCCCCACATTGGGTTCTTCTCTCTTTCTTCTATTGTTTTTGTTGCCTTGAACCGCTGCTGCTACTGCTGAGCTGCTGCTGCTGCTGTTTACCGCTCGTTGGGCGCATTGGAACTGCGGCGAGTTTTTGGCGAACGGGCGCCAGGTAGCCCCCTAATAACTGTTAACTGCTTGATTACAATCTCTTGTTGTTGCTGCCGCTGCGGGTGCCTGAAAGTTGTTGTGTTGAACAGCTGAAATTACGCTGGCCGCAGTGTGACCAGCAGTGGCTAACTGCCAAAATCATCAAAAAGCTCAAGTCGATAAACGATAAAAGGCTGAAATCTTTTTCCTGATGTTTTTTGAAAATGGAAGTCATTTCTTAATAATGTTTTTTAAGTAATCTTTAGTTTGGCTAACTTATTAAAATTGTATAAAAGTTCATTTAAAGCTTTGAGCTTTAACCTTCGATTATTGATGACAATTGCTATCGAATTTAAATATTTGAATCTAATAGGAATACTTTAAATTTATTTTTCTTTACCTAAAGTTAACCATCCTAGATAATATATATTTAAACCGAAAGTGTATTCAAAAAAATAGATTAGAGAATTGGGTCATTAAGTTATAGAGGTTTTAACACTGCTTTTAAATTTATTTATCGGACGTTTTCTTTGTTGCTCTAGCGGTATATATCTCAATAAATATACGTATTATTTTTTAAGCAACCATAAAACATGGGCATGTTTATGATGGAGCAGAGATAAGGGGGATAAACAGAGCCCCTAATCTGTCAAAACGCATTATTGTAGCCTCAAATTTATAGCCACTCTTTGGTGTTCCGTAAACTTATCTGTCTTTATGGATGCATATTACGGGGCACGGTCTTGGCCGTGGACCTGGCGCAGTCTTCTTGGTGGGCCAAGATAACCAAGCGTTGGCAGTTCGATTTTTGGCACAGAGCCGCCATGAAGAACATCATCCTGCAAGGTCTCCTGCTTCTAATAGCCTTTATAACCGGCTCTCAGCAGGTGAAATCAGTTTTAAAGTAATTAAAAATGTTAATATTAATTTGAAAATTTTGATTTCTAGATCTCCCTGCCGAGCGATCCCACCTACAAAGCCGGTGTCGTAGAGCATCCCGAGGTGACGGGCGGCGACAATGCTAGGGACAGGACCTCTTTGGCCTGGTCCTCCTATCAGCAGATTCTACGCGATGTCCAGGACTTGGACATTCTGGTGTTCCCCGAACACATTTTAAACAGCCGCGCCACGGCCACCTTTGTGCCCCACGAGTCGCAGAATGTGACGCCCTGCTACCAGGCTGACTACGAGATCTTTCTCATTGAGGCATCCTGCTCGGCCCGTGCCCGCGGCATGTATGTGGTCCTCAATCTGGTGGAGAAGGAGCTCTGTGCAAATGGTGCCGGTTCGGAGACCTACGGACCGTGTCCCGAGACGGGTGTGCGGCACTTCAACACCAATGTGGTCTTCGATCGAACGGGCAAGGTGGTTTCGCGTTACCGGAAGACGCACTTGTGGCGCCACGAATACTACTCGACGTCTGTACTCCGTACGCCGGACGTGGCCACCTTTACAACGGACTTTGGGGTGACCTTCGGCCACTTTATCTGCTTCGACATGCTGTTCTATGAGCCGGCCATGACCCTCGTTCGAGAACGCGACGTCACGGACATTATTTATCCCACCTACTGGTTTTCGGAGCTGCCCTTCCTGGGAGCCATCCAGCTGCAGGAGGGTTGGGCCTTCGCCAATGATGTCAATCTCCTGGCAGCGGACGGCAGCAAGCCGTCTGGTCGCACCACAGGATCGGGTATATATGCCGGCCGTGCGGGACGTCTAACGGCAGAGATTTACCAGGAGCCAACCATGGCGGTGCTAGTGGCCGATGTGCCCAAGAGGAATACCCAGAGGACCATGCCACCCGTTGCACTATTTACGCCGCAGCTGATAACGCCGCGAAGTACGGGCGTGGCCACCCACAGGGACTACAATGTGGACGTCTTCCAGACCGAACTCCTTGCAGCGGACTTCCTTGCGGTGGAGAAGGAGTTGTGTCATGGTTCCTTCTGTTGCAGCTTCAGCATCGAAAGGGTGGCGACGCCGCTGGGTAGCCATGTGCCCACCGCCACTGATGTCTCCTATCGCTACAGGATTGGTGCCTACTATGGCAACGAGACCACGGTGATCCGAGTGGATCGCTCGGAGCAGGCCACCTGTGCTTTGTTTGCCTGCACCGACGATCAGCTGTACAACTGTGGCTACATCTACCCGGAGACGGAGCAGGTGCTTAATGATTACTACTTTTCCAAGCTCAGTATTAGTGGGGTCTTTCCGGCAGCCCCTCGTGGCCGCCGCCTGATCATGCCCAGCTCTCTGACTGGCCAATTCCGGCCCGTCTCCGCCTCGGAGTTCGATTGGACCGAGAGTATTCTGGCCGCAAACTTTACGGATATGCCTGTGAAGGTGGACATGGAGCTGAAGCATCCGCAGAACGACCTGCTGACCTTTGCCATCTGGGCGAACTACTTCACCGACCTGCCCAGCAGCCACAACTTGGATCACATGCAGCCCCAGGGACCCACTTCCACTACCAATGCAGCGCCAAGGATGGCCGTCAGTCTCTTGCTCCTGCTCTTGGGCTGTCTGCTCATGAAGTTGTAGTATAGCATCCTTTTTTTTTATATATATATATTTTTTTGTTGGAAATTTAACCTTTGATTTTGCTAATTGTCTATATAAAGTTTTGAAAAAATATAAATTACTAATTATATCAAAAGCTTCAAGGGCTTATCTTAATTTTCTTTAAACTTGAAAAGTGGGCCGACAGATTAAGCTATAAAGATATAGAGAGGTGTCTATATAAATAGATATTTTAAGAGCCTCTCTTATCTCGATTTGAAGATAAACAGGAAATGTACCTTGTCGGGCTATAAAAAAGATTTAAGCAGCCAAATGTTATATCTTTTTC
>JAEIIL010024011.1:0-28689 GCA_018905715.1 Drosophila lini | reverse complement strand
CGTCGGCTTCTCTCTGCCCGAAAGCCAAACTGAGAAACAAGTGCAAAACAGTTTTATACATTTTCTATACATTTTACAATGAAAAGGAGGCATACGAAAAGCGAACGAAAAATTAACTCAAAATGCAACTGTGATATATTTTTAACGAAATGTATAGAGAAACGAACAAGAAATGAAATGCAACAATTTTTAACAAATGATAAAAACTGAACACGACGCGAAACCCATTCTGAAACCAAACACAACTTCAACCTAGCACCGCAGATGTCTGTCTTAAGTAATAATCGTTATTTTTATAACTGAAAACTAAATACCTTTTTTATGTGGCACAAATACCGAAATATAAGAAGTACTAGCAAAAGCAAGTTAGGTTCGGCAAGCGGAAGTTTTTATACCCATGCCACGTCCAAATCTCGAGTCATTTGCTTTAGCTTAAGCCTTAAAGACATCAATATGCGATTCTAAGCCATTCGTTCTTATGGCAGCTACAGTTTATAGAGTCAAGGGTAATTTCAAGCTTGAGCTTTGTACCTATGTAAATATAATTGAGAAAGTTTCAAGTCTATAGATTTTAGACTTGTTGAGTAAAACGGCTTGGAAGGGTATTATTATTGCATGGTTAGTCAATGAATTTTCGAGGTCAGAGCCCAACAACAAAACTGACATAAAAAAGCAATTTGAAAGTTATGACAGCCTGACATAATAGGTCTAATATGCACCGTCGTTGTAAGTCTTGATTTTGCAATTCTTAAGGTAAATACTTTGGTTTTGCACTCCTGAAAAGCCACTAAGCGTTGGTTACTTCCCTCAGTGTTACAGTTTGGTCGAAAAAGATAAGTACCAGATATATTTTTCGTTAGTGCAAACCTCTTGTCTACCCCTTTGTAATTTTTTGAACGAGAAAGACAAGCTGAGTGCAGTTTATCTATAACTATAACTTTTCCTCTTGATATACACTAGTCGGCACAATCATTTTGACAAAATAATCTATGTTTATTTTTCATTAAAATTTTAAAATGGCTTCATTTTTGTTTATATGCATATAAATAATATAAATTTAAAAAAAAAACACCTAATATTACTTCATTGGAAGGATGTTATAACTGTGCGTTACTGTTTTGCTTTCACTTTTAAAATCATTTGTGATGAGGTTCCGATGGTTTGCTGCGGAATTAGATTTTAGAAAAATATTTTTCTTTAATTCCCGTGGAAAAATTCCGTTTTCATTGAGCGTTGTTTTGCGCTTAAGGCTTGTTGTTTTCAAGTTACTTACATCATTATGGTTTTTGAACTTGTAAATCTGATTTCCAAGGATTTATAACAATAATTGTGCTGACTAGTAATTTGACATTTAAACAATGAAGGAAGAAACCAATAACTAAAACCCAACCAAGTAAATTACAATAAACACTGCAAGGGTATAAAGAACATCAGTTTGCTTTTTTAAATGAGCTTAAACTACAAAGATGCTTACAGAAAACAAAATGTACGAATACACACACAGGCAGGCAATATTAACATATATATTTTCCGTTTTGTAAATATCATAAGAAGATAATGCAGTTATGGGTTTATTATGGGTAATGAGTATTATTTACATTTTGTTCAAGAGCCAGAAGTGTTCACTTTTCCATCTTATATGTCGGACTTATCAAACTGTTAACGTAAGAAATTAAAAAAAAACTGCCCAGTATTTGTTTTTAAAGAGCCTGGAAATCCAATAAACTGCCATATATAAGCACTTCTTAGTCAGATATTTCTGCCTTTAGTAAAATGATTCCAAGCTCCAAACAAAAAATTCCACAAATTCCCAAGACTAACCCCGTCTGTCCAAGTATCAATGTAAAAATATCCTGATATTATAAATTTGATAAATTTGTCTTTATTTAAATATGAACAGAAAATTAAAACAATGCATCTACATTTTTTAATAATATTTTACCGAAAGAAATTATGAGAGAGTATGCAACAGAAAAACATTCGAACAAATGTAAAAACGTATTGTAGTTAACCTTAGATAAATAAATAAATAGTAACGAAAAAAGTCAATTGAAAGCGTGCTGCAAAATAAACGCGATTTAGTCAGGCACACTAACGATTTAAACATTTAGTTTTATAGTCATACGAATTAGAAGATGTATTAAAAGCTTAACAAAGGTTGTTGTTGATGCAAATATCAATCAAAACTGCTTCAAAATAAAAAATAACTAAACTAATTGATTGGACTTCATTTAAGAGGTACGTCTCCGGATTCTCCATCCAGCTGAGCCACTGCATCGAACTGTACGGCGGGCAGGTCATCGCCCGTTGCCGTTTTATTGGCCCGCTGGTACTCCAGTATGACGAGGGAGTTGGAGCCCACCTTCAGGACTTCGTTGGGCACATAAAGAGTGATTTGAGGACCGGCTACCGGCCAGTAGCGTCCCAGATTGAAGCCATTCACATAGGCCACGCCCTTACCCCATCCAGCCATGTTCAAGTAGGTGTCGCCCACCTCCTCAACGCTGAGAGTGCCCGTGTAAAGAATTGGTCCGTTACGAAGAATGCGTTGCCTAGCCAGGAACGAGTCCAGCCTGATCTCCCTTTCGCTCTGCCCTCCTTGCCAGCGTTTAATAGATGCTTCATCTAAGGGGAAGGCGGTGCTCCGCCAGTTCTCTAGTGGCAAATAGCCACCGTTGTGCAGCTGCAGGCTCACATCGCCAAAGATGCCCTTTGTGTCGTTGGATATATAGAAGTTCACGCGTCCTTGGTTCTCAACCAGCAACTGAAGGGTGCTGCCCCATCCCTTGCTGAGGGGCAGCGAGTAGATCTGCGCCTCGCGAGAGAGTGTGCCCACCAGCTCCATGTCCACAAATACGTGGGCGCGGTCATTGATTTGGGCTATTTTCAGCAGGGCCGGGTCCAGGTCCATGTCGGGCAATTCCGTTTCGTAAAGAACGAGGCCGGAGTACAAATCGAGTTCCTCGAAGGTTTTGGGTTTGGTTGACTCTACAGGCGAACCCTTGGAAAGAGCTGCTCGTCCCTCCGTTGAGAGCAGAGCCAACGATGGAGTTAACTCCACCTTTCCATAAGCCAGACGCTTGGCGGGACTTAACGTTATGTCTGGCAAAGTCAGGAACTGACCAATTGCCTCCTTTACCAGGTTGTACTTGGTGGTCACTCCTCCGGCCTCGTCCATAACAGCATCATAGTCGTAGCTTGTGATGTCAGCCGCATAACCGAGAGCTCCGTCCAAGTTATAGTTGGCTCCGGCGGTAAATCCGAAATTGGTGCCACCAAAAAACATGTATAGATTGACACTGGCGTTGTAACTAAGAATGGTTCTGGAATTGTTCGAAAAATGGTGAGTCTTTTTACAATATTAATGGTTGCAATCTCGAAAGAGTGGCGTCTAACTATTTTTGCCGTCTTTTTTGAGCAAATTTCAATGGCATTAAAGTAATTTAAGCTGGACTTACTTCAGAGCATTGGCTACCTCCTGGCCATCCCGTCGTTGGTTTTGCTCTTGCCAGTGAGTCAGCCAGCCAGGATAGAACTCTGAATTGACTAGTGGACCAGTGGGCTGCTGGACACGGAGCATTTTCCAGATTTCATCAATTTCGTGGACTAAAAAAGAAAGAGGTTTCATAATGCAAAATTATATATATACATCGTTAATTAGTTCTAACTTAAGGGGGTGGAACCATCAAATCAAAGCATTTCACAAAGCTATAAAAAATTTTATCGCATCACAAAATCTTGTTTTGAGTAAAAGTCAGCGCATTAACTTATAAGTATTTTGTACTTGTAGCGTTAGGAAGAAATGTTCAAATAAATAATAATAATAATAATAATAATAAAAAAAAAAAAAAAAAAAAAAAAAAAAAACTTTTTAAATATAGAATGTTACTGTAAAGCTTAACCTTTACTTTACTTACTGCGATCTATGCCAAAGTCTGTGGTGGCAAAAACATTTTCGATTTTGCCGCAGCTCATCTTCTCGTTGGGAATGTCAACCGTAAAAAGCAGGGCCTTTCCGTCCACATACTTCTCCGTCTCATCTCTCAACCAGTTGAGATAGTCGTGGTCGCAGGCGTAGTCTCCGTACTCGTTCTCCACCTGCACCATGATGATCTTGCCGCCATTTCCAACATACAGATGCTCGAGACGTGGCATTAGCTGAGCATACCATTTGCCGACTTCGGCAATGTAGTTGGGGTCGTTGGTCCGCATCTTTATGGTCGGGTATTTGGCAAAGAGCCAGTGGGGAAGGCCTCCCTGTAGGAATAACATGAAGTCGTTTGATACATGTGATAGGGTAGGATTGTTTGGTGACCGTTTGGTCCTTTGTAATGATATCGATTAAAAAGATCCATATGATAATTGCACTACAAACTCACGTTATCCCGCTCGGCACAGATGTAGGGACCTGGACGGAGAATAATGTAAAAGTCTTCCTCTTGAGCAATCTCCAAAAACTTGACCACATCCGCTATGCCCTCCCAATTATATTCGCCATCGTGGGGGTTGTGAAGCGACCATTCTACGTAGCTAGTAAATAAGTTGAATAAAATACGTGATAATAAACCAGCAAAATAAATAGGAACTGGCCTGGGCTTTTCATTTATTCTATTTTAAATTATATTTGAACACACCTTTTGCAAGGGTATAAAAATTGTCACTAAGAACATTAACATAAAATGTAGCATAAAAATGCAAATCGTTAAATGATAATTTTTGTTCTGAAAACTCCTATGTTGTATTTAATTTTTCATAACTTTTCACACAATTAAATTTATTATATGTATACTTTGAGACTTTAGCTTTTGTTGGTCATGAACCTGACCACATTTTGAAATACACAGCCCTGATCTGTTGCAATATATACAGTATGAACCTAGTTTTAGCTTCTATAATCTCTACGATCTGTACCTTGTACCATACGGGCACCGAAAAAAATTATTAGATTTCAAAAGATAATAAAAGTCCGACTTGCCGCTCGATCGGCTATATTTACTTACGTATCCAGAGCATTCAGGCCAGAGGCACGCATGGTGCGCAGTCGACTCCGCCAGGCCTCTGGCACAGCGCGGAAGTAGTGGAACGATCCAGAGACGTAGCGGAAGGGTTGGCCATCCAGCATAAAGGTATTGGCTTCATGGTCGATCGTAAATCTGGGCGAGTCCTGTGCGAATTTATTCAAACAGCTTAATTCGATTAAAAATTTAATTTTTAATTGAATAACTCCGACTTACGTCGCGGGCGTTGTTGTCACTTTTGAGGCCGACACAAAGGCCCACGGTGAGGGCAATAACTGCGAGCACCAGACAGCAGCTCACGGCCATAGTCAGCTTTCGATTGCCCCAACAGCCGCGAATCATAGTACCTGGTAGTCAAAAGCGACCACTGAAAGTTCAAACAGATTGGGGAAGGCCAAGCTTAAAGCTTTGCCAGAACTGGATTCAAAGAGGCGCCAATATTTGATGACCGTTCTGCAGTGCCGACCGAAGCACAATGAATGTCAAGCGATACTCTGGGCATATGGGGTGTGATGGCTAGTGGCACTTTGGACGCCTCCTTCCCGGAGGCCTGATAAGTTCGCTGGCTTGCTGCTTGAGTGGCTGATAAAACTGCACATTTCTCCGGCGAATAAATTCGTTGTGATACTTGCCATCCGTCAAAGTGGATGCCCAGTTTATTGGCTCTTCACATTGCCGCCATAAACAAATCATATCAAGTGTGGATTAACGCCGAAACCCTGATAAGTGTTGTTATTATTTCCAATCATTCCCTGATTATATTAATTGGGTTAACATTGTGTTTTCCCTGTGCTATAATGTTAGTCCATATTTAGTTTTCCTATGTAGGAATACGGACAGCTTTAGTACTGTCCATCTTTCACTTTATAGTTTTTAATAAGAACAATGTTTCGGTTTTTTAATATTTTATCAGTATTTGCTTTATTTTTACTTCAGTATCACTTACAAAATTGCAAAAATTATGCATTCTTATGGTTATTCCTTTATAATTACCCTTCTGGGTATATTTTATTTTTTGATTAATGTATATTGTCCGATCTATAGTTAAGTAAGTTAATTAGTGGAATAGAAAGTACTAGACTTTGACAGTGTCAGAGTGTGAGATGGCTCTTGGAGAGTTTCCCATAAATAACAAACAGTAAGTATGCTCTCTGACTCACCTTTCACATGCTATTTAGTTAATACAATTGTGTTTACAAAATAAAGTAAACTCTTTATTTTATGAATACAGTTTTGATTAAATTGAAAACTAAACTTGAACTAAAACTAAACTAAACTTCAAGAAATGCATATAAAATTGTATATAGCTTTTCAATATCAAAAGAATGCTGCATTAGAGCAAGATATTAAATTTAAGTTACGTTATTAATATTCTTACAAATAATACATAAAGTAAATTGAAATCTTTTTATTTTATTAACCGTAAACATAAAATAAAGAGTTTACTTTATCTTGGTAAAAACATCTAGTAGCGGACATCTGTAATTATTTGTGCAAAGGTTAACTTATTCAAAGTAGGCTTCGGGTAAGGATTAATCAATATTTGAACTGTAACATAATGTGCTTCAGGCTGAGGTAGAGAGACAGCACTAAATTTAAGTTGCGGAGGGTCCAGAGATAATCGGAGATAGTTGGGCATAGATTTATCGTTGGAAAAGTGTTTGGGGGATTACGTGGTTATAGTTAAGTACTTGAGTTGAGCAGTCTTCGTAAAATACGTGCACTGTATGGAACATTTTGGATTATCTTTAAGCACGAAAATATAATACGTTCCGACTCGATGCATATTTCATTCGCATGTTACGAGCTATGAAACAGAATAAATAAATAAATACTATTAGCGCCACATTTTACTTTTCGTTCATCATGCTAAACTTGTCGGCCATCAGCGTTAGCACTTTTTCCAATTTGCTGTGACGATCCTCGGCCTTGGCTGTGGCTCCGGAACTACCCCAAAGGAATTTTACATGGAACTCGGTGCTGCAACAGAGAACAGAGAATGGTTAGGGTAATCTCTACATCTTAATTTCCCTGGCATCTCACCGAAAAGCGTCTGCAAGGAGCTCATCCAGTCTGGTGCTGGCTTCCTCTAGAATAACTTTGGCATTCTTCCGGAACAGATCCAGGTTCTTGAGGAATCCCCGGGAGGCATCCAGATGCAGGAAATTGATGGTCATACCAAAGTCATCGGCCTTGGACTCCCAAGGAGCTATGCAGGTGTGATATAAAGCCGGGCGATCGTCAATGTTCGAGTGGTTTATAATGTCCATGACGGGACGATCGATTAGCAGGGCGTAGAGCAGGACATGGGGCACAGTCGTGTTGGGAGCCTGCGGATTGGAGGCCTCGTTCATGCTGATCAGTGTGGGACGCAGCTTGGCCTCGAAGGTAAAAGCGCTGTCTGTAAACTGCTGCCTCAGGATGTGCCAGGCCTGATCGAGCTTTTGGATCTGCAAGTGGAGGGACAACATGTGAACTCTTGCTTTGTAGAATATAAACTTGTAGAACACTTACCTGCTGCATGCACAGTCCCAGCATGATGGCACTGAACCCAAACAGATTCCCCAGGGCCGTCTTTGTCTCTACCGCAATCTGAATCCACTTGCTGAGGAGCTGGGCCCGGTCCAGGTCTGTTTGACAGGTTAGTATGGTCACAGCCACCATCAGCTTGATGCACTGTGTCCGCTCGATGATATCTTCGCGAAAGAGCTTGCCGTGAGGCAGCGTCAGTAGCTCGATGCCTGAGCAGCTCAGATAGTAGTCGTCCTCGTTGGCCGGCTCCTCCAGGAACAGTCCAATATCGATGCGGGTTATATGTTCGGCCAAGAGCTTTGGACCAGTCTCCAGGAGCATCATTTTAAAGGTGTTCAAAGCATCGCCGTCCAGGGGCTTGTTCTCCACGGAAGGAAGCAGCAGTGTGCTGAAGTTTTCAAAGTCGAATTTGCTTGCCTGCAAAATATTTTAAATATAAAATTAAATTGTTCTTTCGAAAAATATAATAATTAAATTAAACAAGTCCTTTAACTTACCGTTCTTGTTTCCTCAATAGCCATGGTGAAGAGCTGCTCCTCGGCAGCATACGCATCAAACTCTGTGAAGCTCTTCAACGTCCCATTGGAGATGGAGCTGGTCATGAACCTCGGATTCTTAATGATCACTCCCCGCTGAATGCTCATCACTTCGCTGGCATCCCCGAGAGCCGAGTCTCCGGAACCGTTGCCCGAGTCCGATCCACTAGCCTGGTAGGCCAGCACAGCGGCCATTGGTTCCTTTCGTGGCTTGGGTGGAGGACTGGGTGGCCTAGAGTCTGTCGACGGCGAGTCCATGCTACAGTTCCTTCCAAGGCTCGAAATCCGTGCCGCCGCCTGTTGGCGTAGCGTCTGGGAGGCCAGAGTACTGGGTCGTGGTAGAGAGTGTGTTGTGAATTTGCTCTCCAGATGCTGCTGCTGCTCACTGGTAGGGTTGCACCTGGCAATGGTCTGGAAGCGTGTCAGACCGTTGCCATTTCCGTTTGCCACTTCCTGCAACTGCTGTTGCTCCTGCAGCTTGTTTATGTTGCTCACCACCATGGCCTGGGCGGGAGTCAGGCTCTGGGAGCGCTGCTGCTTCTTGCAGGGCAAGCGCGGTGGCGACGGAACCTCACGTCTGGCCCGCGGAGGTGAGCAGTGTGGGCTGGCCGGGGAGCCCGGCGGTTGTTGGTGCTGCTGCGATGGATCAAAACGGAAGACTCCGGCACTGCCTGATCCTGTCACCAAGGTGCCACTATTGCTCATCGGAGAGTTCAGAGGACTCAGACCACGAAGGCCGGCCAGCATCTGGGTGTGCAGCTGATTGCCCACGATCTTGTGGCCATAAAAGGAGAGCGGATAGGTGCGATTGCAGGGGAACTGTATGAGAGCGCCCGAAGCTGCCGATATGGGCTTGCCGGAGCCCACATAAAAGGTAATGAGGTCGGGGACCGTGTCAAAAGCATCCTCCTCAAACTGGAACTGCACGCGCTCATACACAGTTTCCGGTTGGAGCACCAACTGAAAGTATAGGAATTTATAGAAGTTCAGAACTGGCATACTTTTCGGCGGCCATTATTTTCTTTCGACTTTTGTTCATTGTTCCCATAAACCGGAAATGAAGTCTTGATGTATAGAACCCACCTTATTGAGAACAAAGTGCAGGACAGCCGCCTTGCTCCGGCAGCTGAGCACATAGTTATCCGGCTGAGAGGCGCAATCTCGGACCAGAAAGTCTCCCTCCCGCTGAACAATCTCCTCCGCTCGCTGACGTGGCAGGGCTCCATGGTACCAGGCATGCGAACGCAGCTCACGGGCATCCAGGCTCAGCTCCCACTCAAGAGCCTTCTTCAAGGCGATGGCCTCCTGCTGCTCGCTTGGATTCGGATGTCCGCTGGCCAGTGGCGTGGACGCCTTGCTGCCGTTGTAGTTATCCATCTCACAGTCGCCGATCTGCCAGTGGGGGCTGTTGTCCTTGCAGCGCGGTCTCAGTTCCTCGTAGCTGTTGGAAGCGGGAGAGTTAATTTCCCTTATTTTGGGTAATTTATTGCTAACAACGGGCCAATCCCCTCACTTGCGGCCCGAAGGAAATTTACTCCCACAGGATTTGGTCCTTGGTATATGAAGATTTTTTTTTGTTTGAAGTTCAAGAGCAAAAAATACAATTGAAATTGTAGTAACTTTTACCTTGTGGTAAATAAAAAGTCTTGTGTGAGGCGGTATAATTTATGAATTAGAATTCAATGATTTAAAACTGAGATAACTCCTTTCGTGCTTTCAAGTCACAACGCCCTTTGGGTTGAATGCTTTATAATCACCTTAAAGTTGGGCTAGGATACGCCCTAACATGTTTCGTCCTTGTCCTAGCTGTTAGTTTTCAGACACCATTCGACTCAAAGTCTAAAATGTGGCTCTAAAAACCATCTAAAATATATTTTTTTTATCACAGACCCAGCCCTTGAACGTGAATACACTTTCTAGGCCTTCCGCTTCCTTTAGATTGCAAACGTCTGAACTCTGCGCTGCTCGATTCCGCTCTGAAAATGTAACGGCAATGCCCTCCCTTCGAGTGTCCTTACGAGGGTTGCTCTCTGCGTCCTGCTTACTCCTTGCTACTCCGCCCGGTTTGTTTTGGTTTTTGCTTTCGAATTTCTATGCCGCTTTAAGTCCTTTTTTGGTGGGAAATTCTTAGAGCATGCGCAGGCTTTTCTGTTATCGATATCTGTACCTTTCTATATGCACTTGGGGAGTAGCGAAAATCGGGCAGGGAATTTGTGGATCTATAGCATTTGAACTAAGCTAATAAATACTTGGGACTAAAGGCAACTTGGATATAGAATAAACTAGTTCGATAAGATTAAAAGTTTATTTATTATATACTCTATATCAAATGGAGAAATTAAATATGAAGTAAAATATTTCGCTATTTATCTATGAAAAACATATATGAAAACGAGTTTAGTTAACTTTTTAGCAGAGAAATTTAGAAGAAAATAAAAAAAAAAATCAAAGAACTCGCCTTTTTTATTTATGTTTTAATTTACTTTCGATTTAAATGCGATATTGTTTTAGATTTGTAAGTCAACCTTTTTTTCTACCTCTAAGGTTTCCCTAAAAATTCCTTCTTTTATAGTTAAAAAATCATACGAAATAAATTAAATTTTCCCCAAATTACACTCACATTGTGGCTGTATCGTCAAAGGTGAGCTGCTTTAGAATCTTTCCGCTCTTGGTTCTGATCACTCCGGGCAAACTATCGCCGCTGCCCGCCATGTCAAGGGGGCTGCTCTCCCCCAAATACACCAGCGGACAGGAGTTCTTGCGGGTGGGGACGGCGCGTGGCACACTGCTTGCTACTGGGAGTTGAAGATCAGATTGGAAAACTTACCAATATCTTAGATTTGGACTTGCCTTCCAGGTTCATTGATTGACGCCGCTTGGCCCGCACCCCCAGAAGACTGTTGGTCATTTTCTGCCGGTGAGAGCCGCGCACACCGCATTTCTTGAGTTCCTTATCCGTCATTTCCACCACATCGTCCACGATGCTGAACTCCTGCAGGTTGCCTATGGTCGAGCAGGATTTAGAGTAAATCGTAGCTGTCACTGATGCTTCAAACCTTCGTATTGCTGCAGATTTAGGAGATCCAGCCACTCGACTATGCTCATTCGCGAGTTGTGCACCATCACGGCCAAGTCTTCCCGCCGGCGCACTGTGCTCGGATACCGGAAGTTCCACAGGATGCCTTTGGAAAGGTTTCGGATTATTAGAAAAAACATAGAGTGTAGCTGGCACCCCGATTCCATCACTCACTACTTCTTCGATTAACGGGTTCCACGGGTCGCGGCTGGACATTGCCCATTGTGAAGCAATAGTGTCGGATGCCACGCAAAGATCCGTAAAATATAAAACTTGTATCTCTCAATAAGAACTGTATCTGTTTCTGTTCGCACTCAACCTCGCGCTGCGCTTTGCGTTAAATAACTGAACGTGAGCAACTGAAAGCCAGCGGAATTCAACTGAATGGGAATAGTTTTGGAAGTCAGTGAAGACTGTATACCCTGCTGTACTTTATAAATAGTGTAAAATAATATACAAAAAATTTTATAAAATTTATAGAGTTACTTAAATGGCTTATACAAATATTAAGCTTTATTTAATGCTTACCTCAAGTTTAATTTTACTTTCAGTTCTATTAAATACTTGATCTTAGCATTAAGGTCAACCTACATTCACACCAGATCATAACCTGATTACCAATAAACCTAGTGTAAGTAATACTTCAATGTCGTCGTGGATCAACCCACTGGATCAACACTTTTTGTCTAATTACTGCTCTCCGGAATGCTCTTCTCTCTGCGCTTGACCACCAACTCTAGGCATATCGGCTTTTATCGTTGTCTTGATTAGGAGAAGGTCTCTCCGTCGTTGTCGCCGCTTCTCATATTCTGCTGATCGCAGCTATATTCCCTTAATTAATTTTTTTTTCCGTTGCGTTATGTATGAAAG
This sequence comes from Drosophila lini, assembly GCA_018905715.1. NCBI lineage: Eukaryota > Metazoa > Arthropoda > Insecta > Diptera > Drosophilidae > Drosophila > Drosophila lini. The sequence continues at coordinate 16,657 of JAEIIL010024011.1, read as the reverse complement.
TGGCATTGCGTATTGATAATACTGCTGTATTCTGTGGAATTGTGATCGGTTTGTTTTCTTTTCGGAGAGGCAAAAAGACACAGCGTTTTGAGCAATAAATATTTTTCTAGCCTTTTATTAATCCGACAAGTTGTAATGTTATTTACTTTGACATTTATTTTAAAATAATTTATGTTTAACAAATGAAGCTTATTCGTATTTCAATAATTTAATAATAATAACTTATACACATCCTCATGGCGTTTTTTACGTATCCGTAAGATACATCTGTAGAATGCATGTAAAAGTACGACTACTCGACCACATCAATTACTATGTTATCATCGTCGTCGTCGTCGGCCTGCTCGCTTAACGCCACGCTGGAGGAGCTGTCGGAGCTGTAATCGAGGGCCTCGTGGGCATTTCCAGCTCCCGGCACACTGGCCCCCTTGGAGCCTCCACTGCCTACTCCTGCACTGGGTGCAGACGTTGGCTGCTGGTGCTGTTGGGGCTGCTTCTCCTGACCGCTTTTCAGATTCTCCCGCGTATGACGCCACTTCATGCGACGGTTTTGAAACCACACCTTAACCTAATAGGTAAAAGAGTTGATAACTAATTAGTAAGTTTATATGTATATTTTTATTTTCTCGTATTTTGCAAACGAAAAGTTCACTCTGCCATTAAAAAAAAGAAAACAGAAGATGAATGAAGTATTTTTTTGATAATTCTTTACTTTACCAACTTTAAATTGTATCATAAAATATGTGGTCTAGGCACCAACAACTTGTGTTTCGATTGCTAAAAGTTGGTGTACAACTGGTAATAAGTGTGAAAATAATAGGTTGGTTGAATATTATTTTAGGAAAGTAATCAAAATGTAATTTAGACCTGTGAAATTTATTTTAAAGCCCTTCGGGTAATAAATAAGAAATGTTTGCCATTCTTTTGCTAAAAAAAATAATAACACTCAAAAATGAAAGACATTTTTAGACGCTATTTTCTTCTAAACAACCACCAAGTCCGATGTTTTAACAGGAAGTTACGATGGGAAAATAAAATATTATGAAACTATGACATAAATTTGTCAGAATGAAAAGTATGATTTTAATGTTGTAAGTTTAAACCGTTTTCACATTTTTCTTGTTTTTAATGGGTTTAAAGTTTCTGTATATAATCGTCACAACTGCAGTATGTTTTTAATGAAAATTATTTATGATAAGTGGGTAATAATTTGTCGTAGGATAAAAGGACGAAATTGGATGAATTTAGGCAAATTTTCAGCAATTCGCCACTTTGTGTTGGCCTTATTTTTATAGCTGACCTTTTCGTATCTTTTCTAATCTTTATTCAGAATTGGACAACTTTAAAAGCTTTTATAGAAGCCTTCTGCTCAAGTATATCCACTAATTTAACGTTCTAAAATCTAAAACCCCTATATCCTCACCTGGGCGTCTGTGAGGTTCAGTCGAGCCGCCAGCTTGCGGCGATCTGGCTTGGTGATGTACTTCTGCTGCTGGAACTGAATCTCCAGGCCCTTGCGCTGCAGATTGGTGAAGACGGCCCGTGACCAGGAGCGCTTCCGCTTTCCATTATTGCCGCCGCCGCCATTGCAACCATTGTTGCCATGGCTGCCATTTTGGGGTGTGGCATCGGCGGGTGTCGTGGGAGTGTGATCCAGGAGCTGCTGCTGTGACTTGCCCAGAAATCGCTGTTGCTGCGTACACTGGAGGTTCTTTAGACTGTGAAGGGGCGCCAGCAGGCCCGAGGTTGCTATCGTCGAGCTATGTGGCGGAGGCTTGTGTTGCTGATGGAGGTGCTGCTGATGGTGCTGTTGGTGATGTTGATGGAAGCGGAGGAGCGCGTTTGTGGCCAGCGTGGGATATGTGGATGCGGCTGTGTCGGTGGTTGAAAAAAGGTAATATAAAGAATTTAAATAAAACGATAAATTTTGGTTACTTGACAAATTCAAGTTGTTTCAGGATCTACTAATATTCTCTTGTAACAAGCTAAGAATATATATATTTTTAAACATATGAAAATGTCAATGACTTTTTATTTAATTTCAGTTAATAATAAAAAAATTGGGTGGAGATAGTTATGGCTTTTTATTGTTATCTTATTTTCATTTCCAAACAATATTGTTTTTTGTTCTTCCGCTGCCTAGTTTACACAATGCATCGATTATTTATTTTTATATGGCGAACCCATTACTTATGGGCCGCATCCTCCCGGCCCTAATCGCGTAGAGTTTGGTACATCCGGGGGAAATAATATATTTTTTGTTGAACAAAATTTACGAATTTCCTTATTCACAGAAGTCGCAATCCCAAAAACAATAATATTATTTCTCTGGCTGGAAATATGAAATCCAAATTTCCTTTGTTTGAGTAAATTATTTTGTTCAATGAAACTCACGTTGAAAATATTTAAATTAGTTTGTTTATAATAAAATTTTCACTTAATTGGAAATAATCATTGAGGCATTTTTGTGGCCGCGGGGCGAACACCTATTGTTTACCCCACACACACGGGAATCAGAACAACAACAATTATCGCTAAGAGAGCGAAAATTATTTGGGGTAATCGAGCACAACATGGGGCGCACGAGGTTAGGCTGAAAGCCAAATGCTTTCTTTTGGCTAAATGTTTTTTAAATATCTCAATCCACGCATATATAAGTTTTCAAAATCGTTGCCTTGTGGCAACTCCTAAACTAGTTTATGCATTTTTTATTGGTCTTTTTCATAAAGACTGTGCTTTGTTTGTGTGCTCTCGGCATGAGTCTAATTGTCTTCGTGGAGAGCGTTTTATTTACTCAAGGAAAACACTCTACGAGTCCGCCTATGTCTATTTACATTACAGCGGAAATGCGCGGCTGCACTGCAAATGTATCTGTATCTGCATCGAGCCTGCAAAGGTTAATAACGCCTTAATTGGGCATTTGGCATTTGGTTTGTGTCAACCGTCGGCGGTTTGTTTTAATGAGTTTTTACCGATTTTCATCACCTGCCCAGGCCGCTGCCTCTGCACAACGCCAGCTCCTTAATTGCCTACTTCGAGATCCATTTGTAAATATTTTGTGCGCCCGCAGCCCGGTAAATATCTTAATGAGTTCTGATAATTGCGGGGCGTGATCTTAAATCACTCGTGCCCCATCGATGCGGATGCATTGCATCCCCCGAGAGGATGTGCTTGCACCGCAGGTATACTGCTATTTTTAAGTTCGTTTCGATTTATTGGCACGCCCTGACAGGATATTCCATATTTATGGCTGGGCGAATATTTCACGGCTCGTTTCTCCATATTGGGGAAAACTGCGAATGAACTTTTGGCTGAAGTTGAATGCTTTCTCAGAAACCATGCATTCCATGGATTGGGCCATCTGCTCCGGACTAGCGAAGAGTTTACTTTACGACTTTTCGGTCAATTTATGTATTTTTATACCAAATATTCGTAGAGTATTGAGGTGTATGGGATTTTTGTAAGTGTACGTAACAGGATAAAGGATGAAATTTGCTGTGGATTTGCTAGCAATGCAAATATTTTAAAATTAATTAAATGAAAATTAATTTTTCAATGAATTAAGAAGTTAAAAAGCCGGACACCCTCACTTAATTTTAATTTTAAAATAGTACACAATACACCTGTATTCCTCAACTTCATTTTTATACAAAAAATAATTATTACTCTTCTAAAAGTCATCAGAGAATTTTTCCCATGAAGATCAGTGATTCGTGTTTCGTTGGGCGCTAGAACGCAGTTCAAATCGGATTAACATACTTATAAATGGTTAATTAATTAGGTACACGGCGCCGGATTATTGCTCAGACAACATTTTTATATCAGAGAATCTATTTTAGCTCAGCCATCGATCGGTGAATCGATCGATCGCAGACCAAAAAAAAAGGGGAAACAATCAAACAAACTACTCAACACCAGGCGGGACAGACAAACAGCAACACAGATTTGGAGAATGCAGAGGGAGAGAGCTGGAGAGCCAGGCCCGAGATTTTATGATGTGCGATGCGATAGGATCAATCCATCACGAAATGAGGAGTCTTCATAGGAGGCTGGGGCCGAGCAGGTTGGACGCGGCAGGTAGCCTCCACGAAAGGCCACCCCAGTGGGTGGCTGTGTGTAAATAGTTGGCCTTTGGCTTGGCCCCTAAAAATACCGCTTGGCTTCCACAGACTCAATCATTCAGTTAGTCATTCGGTTAGCCCATCGGGCAGCTATTCTCCGTCATTAGCCTAAACGGCACCAGCACCTCATCGGTTGAAGTCACAGTAGTTGGGCCTGTGGCGCCACATCTATCAGAGATCAATGGCTCCTTACGGACCAGGCCTACACATCTCCACCTGTACCTGTCGCTCCCGCTAGATTGCTCCTCACATCCCAATCTGTACAGAAACGGAACAATTCATTACAGAGGCCAATTAGACGGATAGCTATCTGTATCTGCCCATGAATGACGGACCAATTGCTCAAGCAAATAAACAAACTTTTTCTCCCGCTCCGCGCGAACATCAAGTTTATTTTCAAAGTCTGATTCTTAATTTGTTCATAAATCGTTGTTCATTTTGGGATTTGTTATTTTTAATTTAATTTATTTAATGTGGCCACAGGATTGATGAAACCCCTTCAAAGGCAGCTTGTTTTTTTAACCAGACCGCTTGTTGATTGAGGAAATGTCGAATTTAATGCTCCTTACTAATTGCCTCATTCATTTTCACCTCGGCAAAATGTGTTTGAAAACCGTTTAAAATTGATGATAATTTTTAATAAATGCTTTCGCAGAAATTTATAGCTGAATTTATCTTTCCGCACAGTTTTTTTTTGTTTTTAAATATTTTAAAACCGGACGGGAAAGTTTCATTATTTTTTAGCTTGATGCATTTATCCTGAAGTAATAAATTATTTTGTTGGTATTTTAACAAAACTTGAATTTATATTTAGTTAGAGTAAGAACAAATTTTTATAAAGTTTCTTTGGTTTGTAAAAGTGGTTTTTATATAAACTATATATTAAAAAAAAAATATAAATTAATTGATTATTTCTAAGATACAGAGGGATAATCCACCACCTTAAGTACTCCAGTCTATCTAACCTGTCCGTATGCTTGTCTTGCTGTCTGTGTCTATCTGTCTTTGCGTCCATTTGTCTATGGTATATGTCCAAATGTCTATATGGCTGGCTGTAAAATTAAGAAAAATCTCAGAAGCTCAACAAGTTTTTTGGAAATAGTAGAAATCATTTTGGTTTAGTGGCTGGTTTAGTGAAAGTCTTTCTTTTTTGGTTAGTAAAAGGGATTTGTTTTGTTTTTTTTTAGCAAAATAGATTTATAAATAGATAAGGTACTTCTGGTACTTTAATTTAGTAATGAACCACATAAAGGGTAACTTTTCAAATTGTTGTGTTTTGAGGCATTTTGGAAAGTATTTTAATGAACAATTTGTATCCCTGGATCATCGGATAAATAGTTTAATGTTAGGTGTAAATATTGGAGTGGGTATTACTATTTATAAAATTATATATTTAATAAGAAAAAAGAAAGTACTTATTTTTTTATGTAGAGTTAATTAATAAGCGATTAAATTATGTTCTTGTTTGTATTTTAGGAAGGTGTTTGTGCTCAAGTGAAAACTTTAATGACAAATAGTAATACATAAATAATGGTTTGTTTGATTTGCTTACTAAAATTCGCTTTATTTTCATTTTGACAATACACATTTCTTAAAACAGACCAAATTATCATAATTCCTTTGGTATATCTACATATGTTTATATTCATGTCTTGTTAACAAATTCCAAACCAACAATCACCATCCCTCTTTTTGTTTATCGATAATAATTTCCAATAAAATGATGATCTTACCAAGTCGTATTCTTTTCTTTCACAATCTTCGACAATATGTTGGCACATTTCCTGCCTTCGACCCCCCCGCCCCATCCATCCATCCCTTTCGATCATCGAAAGTCCTCAGACAGTTAGCACCCACTTGACAAGAATTGTATATAAAACAGAATGGGAAATGGCTCCTCATATGTTGGCCCGGGATGCGTAAAATGGAAGCAGCTTGTTAAACAATGAAAATGTTCTATTCGAAAACCCAACCGCACACAGAATATACATATTTCTCACTATTTTTCTTATAAACAAGATCAAAGTGCAGTGCATGAGAAGTCGTCGTCTCCAGATATACAAAAGCAGCAGGAAGTAACGTAAATACTCGAAACATATAGAGATATTTTGTTGTCGATTTCAACAAACGAATTGTTTTCGTCAAAACCAAGGAGCAGGGAACATTTGGCCGTTGGAATATTGCACAATATGGCCACAGATCAAGTAATATTTCCAATAAAAATACCCGATTTATAGCCAGCGGTCGATTGGTCTTTAAGACTTCCCTTTGGCCTTTCCAGGAATGTTTCACTTTTGTCATAATACCCTTGCCAAGGGTTCTATGATTTTGACATGAATTTTTAAACTAATAAAATAATATTAACTAATTAAGACATATAAACAGGATTTGGTCACCGACGGTTACTCTTCTTTCGTTCTTGAAGTATAGATATAGTTTTCCTATCATCCTTACCGTTTATACAAAGCTAATAATTTAAAGAACTTAGGAGTTTTTCTTTTGTAATTTTAATTTTAACCAGACTTTGTGGGTAATGAAACATTTGTAACATTTAAAAGCAAGCAGAAATATAATTCCCATTTAATGTTGAAGAGTAAAATAAAGACTCAAAATTAATCAATTTTTCGGAAATTTTAAACAAGTACTGCAGTAAAATTTTTTTGTAATGACAGCTATCTTTGATATATTTCATTCTGAATATAATAAGATGTAATAAAGTGACCAATGAATATTCTTTTAGATTTAGTTAGACTCCTGAATTTATTTGATAATTCTTGGAAGATAAAACTCAGTGTTGCTCATGTAGCAAATATTAATGGCGACTAAATTAAAAATGTATGATTGAATCATATAAAAGTTCTATATTTTAGCTTACAGGATTTATATTTTTTCTTCTGAAATCTTTATCTTCTACTATTAATATTAAGTTTTTTTCTATCGGATTTTAAAGACATCGAAAATAACTCCCTGTAAAACCCTTCAATGAGGTTCCTTCGATCGTATTTAAGGTAATTAAGGGACTAAAACATTTGAATAATTTGCAGCTTTGAAAATTTCCAAGCTAAGAACTCCGACTCCGGACATATCTTTTTAGTACGCACCATGTTCTGCTGCCCGAATGGGTGTGGGTCTCAGTACCGATTTGTAATCCATACACATGCCAGGATATAGTTTATCGAGTCCGACGTAGGAGTATAGATGCGATGCAGTTGCTGACGCGGCGGCAGGGTGTAGGAGCTGCCCAAGCTTAGGAACTTCTGCTTTTGCTTGGCTAAAGCAACGCGGAAAAGTGCAGCAGGAGAAGGCATTACCGTCGCAGCAGGCCCACGACGCTGGGGAGGACGAAGGACTGGACTCGGAAGAGCCCAGCAAGCGATCAACGCTGAAGCTCAGCTTTACTTTGGTGGCGCTGGTGGTGGCGGGGGGCGACGTGCTGGCTGGGCCAGTGTCGGGTCTGTGGGCTAACTCTTCGGCAGGGAGACCGCGATCACTCCTTTCGGCGGAAGTACAGTTCGCGGTAGGCGCCGGCACCTTCACCTCGCACATCTGAGTGCTAAGGTTCTCGGGCATACTCTGTTCCATGCTGGCGGCACTCTCGTGTAGTAACATTTCGTGGCTAATAGTTACATGTCAGTTTGCATTGATCACCGAACACTTTGATCACTTCACACTCAACATGTCACACCAAACACCGTCGCTTGGAACTAATCAGAAAACTAACGAGAGGGATCGATCGGGAGACCCTAAGCACCGATCCGATGAACCGCTTTGCAAGACAGCCCACACAGAACTGATCGGAACCGGCCGGGATCGATTGCCTTTGGCACACACCACACGAAATGATCGGTCGTTTAGGTAAATCTCACTGAGATTGTATGTTCCCAGCATCCTACAGTGGGCCAGGACTTTACAATATGTGTGATCCCTTTAGGGGGGAATAAAATACAAGAATAATATAATCAAATTCTTGGAAAATTTTATTAATTTTATTTTATAAATCTTAAAGGATAACTAATCCATAAAAAAGTGATAAAGGAAGGACAGAAAGAAATTAAAATGTACAAAACCGAGTGTCTAATTAATCTTTAAGCTCGTTCCCAGTTCATTTATCCTGAAGTGAATCCTAATCCTAAGAAAAACTCGGCTATTTCCAATTAAATTATTAATGGCTTACATAATTTCTTACAAGCTTCTTAATAATACAATTACTAGCTCGATGAGTATAAATAAGTAAATTGAATAATTTTCAAAAAAATTTAAACCCACTGTAAACCCATACGGATAGAAATCTTGGTATACAGTTCGCTTGTGTTTACATACAAACACGCCGCTGTGTCATTAGCTCGGCACAAAAATTGTTTCCTCAATCGGTGCTAAGTTTTGTTTACTGGATTTTCCATATGTTCCCGTACTCCCCACTCACACACACACACACACAGCGTGATCAGCGAATTCCGGTTCCCTTGTGCCCACAACATGTGGAGAAGCCATGGCTCGGCGACTGGTGGCCAATGCGAACGATCCATTCCAGTGGGCGGAGCCAGAAGCGTGAGGTCGTATAGCCGATGCGGAATCTCTCTGCTTGCGGGAGGAATGCGGGGCGAACAATTGAGCGATCTCCATTAACTCTATTAGTTAGCCAGTCAATATAGTGGCTAAAGGTGGTGTTTGGAGATCTAATCACAGGTTTTGTTTAAAAATTTTATAATAAAGTAGAACCCGTATTATTATGATCAAATTAAAATTTGTATACCTTTGCAGTGAAGTATATTTGTCAGAAGTTTCTTAAAAAGTAAAGAAACCGTTTCTGACCCTTTAAACTATAAATATTCTAGAATTCTTGATCGAAAACAACATTTACTTATTTTATTTTTTAATTGGAGAAGGAGTGAAAATCATTATTTTAAATTATCAACAATTCCATAATAGATTTCCCATTGAAAAGCTTTTCGAATTGAAATTAAGCCATTGTTGGCCATGTTAATTTCAATAATCAATTATGATCAATTTCAAAATCGACATCCAGGTTCAATTGAAAAATGCAAGGGTAGACAAATGTTGGCTTCCCACAGATATCTTTATTTTTTGTTAGAATTAAAAGCATAATCCTGTCTCTTAACTGCTTGTTCTGGTACTTTCATTAAATTAGTAGTATAAATTAGCAATTGCTTAGTTGAGAGTTTTTTTCTTGATATCTTAATATTATTAAGTTGAAGTTAGTTTTGGAGATCTAGCCTGGCATTTTTTGTATTCCAAAAAGTAAACATATGCTAGCTTATCTCTGCAGACATCAGAGTTTCGATTTATATATCTGACAGGACAAGTTTCTCATGGATTTGGTAATTCAAAAGCTTCAATCTTACCAATATAGTTACAGGTTCAAAACCATATTAATGGATGTTTAAAATAGTTTATATCGTTAAATTTTCTACATAGAAGTTTGCGTATACAGACAGAATGCACATCGGAAGATATTCTCAAGCCATAAAACTTATCATGAAAGTTAACTAGAATAAGGGCGTATAGTTTAAGGATTTGAAAACTCTTCCTTCATTTCTTACCATTCGCGAATATAATGTATATATGCCCTGGCAATCCACGAATATCGCGTGTGGGAAGGGTAAGAATATAAACATTTTTAAGTGAAACTTGTGTTATATTGCGTTATTAATAGGAAGTCTGTCGTGACCGCCTTTAGCTTATGTACTTTCTGGCAGAAAACAGCCACCCCCGAGGAAGTGTTCGGTGCCCAAACGTCCCAGTACCGCAAGCCCACAAATTGACCCAGAAAAAATCCGATATGCAAATGCACTCCTCAGGTAAAGGAAGTGAAAACAGGAAGCACACGCTTGAAGCCTGTGACATTTTTGATGCCCTAAAACCAAGGATATTAAGTGAAGTATTTCTAATATAATTACTTAAAGGACTCGAGATATTTCGAAACTATTCTGTTCTATAAATTTACGTAGGATTCAAATATATTTACATTAAAAGTGGAATATGTAAAAGTGCATTCTAGAATATTTAAATTTTAAAGAAATATATGTATTACTTAATTTCATCATATATTTGTTTAGTTAAATTTCATTTTACATTTCTTTCGCATTGTTAACTAGTTGAAGGACATGGTAGAAAAGGAAGTAAATAAAACGCAATCAAACAGACACGAACAGCACTCCTTATTAAGGAGAAATCGCTGGCGAAAGTTGCGGGGCAACTCAATTTAAGTTAGCCAAGGAACAGTACGTCTTACACACTGGAATGGAGTCGTTCTCGTCGTCCTCGACTATTCCGTCTCCACTGCTACGTAGTCTAGACGGAATGGAGAGTCCGGACATCTGCGAGCCGCCGCAGGAGGAAGAGGAGTTTTGCTTTCGATATCCGAGCTACATGTTTCCCGACGTGGAGTACAACAAGGAGGATGTGCCACTTCCGTTTAAGGCTTCACCGGACTCGCTGTTCAACCTGTGCGCCGCTGTCGTGGATTCCCAAGCCCGTACGGAGGTCTTCAAGTGGAGTATCAACGATGTGACCGACTGGTTGCGCAATTTTGGATATCCTGAATATGAGGTGAGAGGTCTGGGATCGAAAGAAGAGTCTCAAACTCAAACTCCTAATAGACCGTTTTGTGTGGTTTTTAGTTTTTGTTATCACTTGATTTCGGTTAAAATTGATTGTGAAATCCATTAGTAATAACGGTCAGTTTGACTGATTGTTAAGTTATATTAAAAGTGAAGCCATTGGTGGAATAATTTAATATTGAAAAACTACTCTTGTGCTCTTGTGCTCTTTTACAAACAGGAAACTTTCCGGGAAAACTATATTGATGGGCACAAGCTACTAAATTTGGACGCCGTGTCTCTGGTGGCCCTCAACGTAAAAAATTTCGAGCATATTCGTCATCTGGGCCGTGGGATTCGAGCTCTTTACCGCAAGGAGCTGCAGACTGCGACGGAGACTAAGCATCAGAGCGAAGTCTACAAGACCTTCCGGGCCCGCACTGGGCGGAGGTACGAGGGATTGCGAGAGACGGAGCTCCTGGGCCGTATGCACATGATTCGCTCTGTTTTTCGGGATGTCAACGAGTGGGATCTCATGGAGCTGCACCTTTCCCGGACACCGGTGAGGCGGTACCGAGAGGTCATTGCTGGATCCAGGCGCTACAGTCTATATGGACCCTCTACAGCTCGCAGGGAGCCCATAATAACGGATGATGTTGATACTACAAATTGGTTCAACTTTGGAGATTGTTACTAATTGTTATTTAATTTAAGGATTACATTTTTATTTAATATATATCAGTGTGCAGTACAATTTATATAGTTTGAGGAAATGTTAAAGGAATACGTGTTATTAAATTTTTGAAAGAATATTTATGAAGTGTTTTCGGAAAATTTAAATTGGAAAACATGCCAAAAACAAACATGCCAGTTTCTAACTTAAGCAACAAAATACCTTACGATTAATTAAAGTTTAAAATTTAATTGTAATTCTAAATAGGACAAATTTAATTTACATATTTTTTAATACATTCATTTCTTTAGTGGAAATTTGGCTGATATTGCAATTATTATTTAATAACTATTTCTATATTATATATTTTTTAATTAAATCAATATCTCAATTCGTAATTATTGCCTTGAATAAACCTTCTTGAACTGTCAACATCAATGATACTTTAAAATCACAGCTTAGGTAGTTTATAAACATTTCGTACTTTGCCATTTTTGGTATCCTAAGCTTGTTTGTCCACTAAAGTTACATATCTCTGGCATAAACAAAAATCACTCACTTTCCCTTAATCCGACCCCATCCCCGCCCCCGCCCCCGCCACACGGGTTATTGATTCTGTCCAATCAGTCGACACGGCGCATTGATCACTTATCGCTCTCGCTTGTTGGCGTTCTTGTTGTTGTGGGCTGTTCGATCGCTCCGTTCCTGTTCGCGTCTGTTCACGTGTTTAAATTTATTGATTGTTCTCCTCACAAAACACGGCATGCCTAAGCCTGCCTTTTTCCTCGTCCAGCGTGGAGCAATCTCGCCGAGCGGACTGGGCTGAGTCCCCGGTGTCCTGCTGTGCAGCATGGGAGACGTACGTGTGGTCGGTTTAGTTATATTTCTCGACATCTTGTGTGTCCGTCGATCGGTTGGTTGGTAATACATAGCTGAGTTCCGAGCTCACAGCCGAGAGCGATGCCCCGGCTAGATGCAACCGTAGACTCTGGATCGCTGCGGTGCCACACACTGCCAATGCAAATCGTCTTCAGCCTTTATTAACTTATGCGCATTCAGATTACCTTAATAACTCGTTCCGTTAACACTTTATTATGTTCAAGGCTCGTAAATCGTTCCATCACCCCGGACAAGGTATCGAGAGTCGGGAGGGTCTGCTGCTCTGGCCTGGCCTGTGAACCCTCACAAGTTCCCAAGTTTTCAAGACGACGTTGGCGATTATGATTTATCGCATTTTAATCAATTGAAAACGTTTAAACGATACGCATCGATGGAAAATTATGAATGTGTGGCTGTCTTTAGGCTCCACAGTAGGCCACCAATAACAACGGCCCAACCAACCGGCGACGAGGCGAACCCAAGCCTGGCCAAGATCGTCAGCATGCGTTATCCGACGCGTAACTCGTTTGTATTTCACTCCCCAAGCCTCCACAGACTCTCGGGTTACCAGGGGTCTGGAGACGGAGATCCGAAAATTTACGCGCGCCACATTACCCACAAGGCAGGAGCGGACTTAAAGTCATTTTTAATCTGAGCATATGTTTCAGGTAAAAATTGTATTATATTATTATAATAAAAGTCAAGCTCTTTTTTTTAATACAACGTATAAGCAACTTTAAGAGTTTAAATTAAAACAACAATTACAGTCTGCAGTCTAAGATACTTTTCAAAATTTAGTTTTTATGGTTTGGAGGAGGCAAAAATCCTCCTGCGGATTCACAGATCCGGCCCTGGGCTGAGCCCGCGACATGCATACCTCGGCTCAGGGATGAAATATCGCGTGCTGTGCTCGAGTGGACCTGGCGAGTTTCGCAGTACGACTAAGAGTCGCGACGACGGCACAGCGTCGATTATTATGATTCGAAATTGATAAGCGAAATATTTTTATCATTTCTCAAATTAACATAAACCATAAGCGATTATCACACAATAAGCGTTTCGTTTCGTTTCGTTTTTTCTCTTCCCATGTTCTTGTTGTTCGCTTTTTATAAGCTTTTATGGCCGCCTCTGACCGCGTTCGAGTATAAGTTATGGCTACGGCTTGGTCAGGCCAGGATTTGGACGCAGTAAAGTGTCAATGCCGTACTGCAAATTTATGAGGATATACCTGAGGTCGAGTCAGCTGATTTTTTCAACTCGCTTTTGGCGTAACATAAGGAAGTTTTATTTTAATCTCTTACAGCTAAAATGGTTTGAAGCGACGCGATTGCTTGAGCAGCTCGATTTTCCGCTTGTCCTCCTCAAACTTCTTGCGCATCTCGACGATGTTTTGCATCTTGCTCTCCCGTATTTGGAAGGTGTAAAAGTTGGTCAGTTCCTTGGTCTTTTTGTCTCTGGCCATCTTATTTTCCAGACGTCCGACCACCGACTCCTTTTGCTCGAAGCCGGCATTGCGGCCGTCTTTGCCCACTGTGACCCATCCGTCGGCATCGGCCTCGCTCGTCTTGGCCGCCTCTGCAGCAGCTCGCTCCCTTTTGTCGTAGCCAGCCATGTACTTGCGGATTAGCGCCTTTGTTTTCTGTGCGTCCAGGAGGTAATTGTTCTCGTACTCCTCGTGCCACAGCTCCATGCCGGTCTTGATGATGCACTCGCCGCTGCTGTTGAACAGGTCGATGCTCTTCAAGGCCAGCGCCTTGGCAATGCTGCTGCTCTTCTGGAAGACCACATAGGCCACCTTGAAACGGAAGGGCGGACGCGTAGCCGAGAAGGGTTCAGTGGTCCCTTCATACCACTTGAGGGTCTCATCTTTTCCAGGCTTGGCGGCGAACTCTACGACCTCAATGGTTCCCGTCTGGCTAAAGGCCGTCCTCAGGCTCTCCTCTGTCACGTAGGGCGGTACGTTGAGCAGGAATAGCGTGCGGCCTTTGGGTTTGTTGGGGTCCATCAGCCGGATGAAGTGCTCCCGCATGTACACGCTGTGGCAGTGTTTCGCATCGGGCGACGTGCGTAGGGGGACCACTGAAAGAGACTTCTGGTTAGTTAACATTACGGGAAGAGCCTTTTTTTTGGTAGTTTACCTGTATAGCCCTCGAGTTCCACCATCGTGTTATTTGTTATTTGTTTACGATTGACGCACGTGTTGGGATTAGTGCTGGCAAAACATCGGAGCGCTATCGATACTATCGATGTTTACATATTTTTTCAGAACATCGATTTTTTTTTTGCACCATCGATGTTTTTTGTCTGGTTTAAAGTAAGTAAAAAGTGTTTAAATTAAAGAGAAAAGTAATAATGATTTTTTTTATAAATTAGCGAGTTCTCAGTAGGTGATTGGCACTCAGGTGTACAGATAGCAAAACTTGTAAGAATGCAAAAGGGTAATTATATTTTACAACTCTTGTCTAGAACCTGCAAATTTACTTTTGTGTATGTATGTGTGTGCAGAAAAACACACCAATTCGGACGAAGAATCCAAAAAGTAGGAAAGTCGGATATTGGAAATATTTTAACAAACTCGAGCTTTTTAACATAAAAATAATTAAACATGACAGATGATTTGTTGGTATAAAATAAAGAATTAAACTATTAAAATAATAAAAAAATAAAATATTAAAAAAAAACGATACTATCGATGTTTCTTCCGTAAAAACATCGAAAAATCTATAGTGGAAAACATCGATTTTTTCCAGCACTAGTTGGGATGGAACAAATGATCAACATATCGATAAATTTATAATACCAAAATAATTGTAATAAAAAGGTTAAAAACTTTGATTACAACTGTAATACTTGAGATATTGTAGATGATTTTGCTTTCTTGAAGGTTTTTTGTCGGAAAATTGTATTTTCCGGAATGCCACCCAGGTCTAAGCAACCAATATAGGTTTTTAAACGTTTAAAATAGCTGCAGTTACGAAAAACCAATAAAAAAACGCAATTTTCCATCTAGTCTGGTCACTCCCAGGTCATCAGGGATTATCCCGCCAGAGGTCGACACTGCATGATTAAAAATGCTGTGTAGAAAAGATGTCAAAACTCTAGAGTAAACTTGTTTTCTTTTTTATTTCAAAAATCTAAATAAAATAATAATAATAATACAAAAGAAAACTTAATTTTTTAACAATAGTTTTATTTCTGATTTTATTGATTAATGATAATATATTATTATTGAGGCTTTATGTATATAAAAGTTAAATTTGAAAAAAGTGTTGATTTTCTATTGTTTTTAGTTATAAAATATTAAATATATTTATAAAATAATAATAAAAAGAATATATTTACAGGTATTATTATTTAAATGCAAACGACTGTGTAAAAAAGCGAAAAAATAATTAAGCATCAGCTGGGTAGGAGAAGAGGACCAGAATGCGGCATCACCCGGGAAAAACCAAATGTTTTTTGTAAACTCTGCACGTATTTTAGTTTTCGTCCGATTTTGTCTTGCTCTATGTGTCCTGCACACAGTCCCTGTCCCTGCTCGTATGTGAGTGCTTGTACCCATGCCCGTGCCCGTCAAATGGTCCGAAAACAAAAACTGCACACCACAACTACATCCTGACCCGCCTCGGCCACGTGCTCCTCCATGCCCTCCAGTGACCACAGCCTGCGTTTATTTAACGGCCGCATGATGAAAGGCGGAAGTTTGTCCAGGCACGTTGGCCCCTGTCCACGGTCCGCGGTCCTGTTCCATGCGAATAGATGCTAATTAATTGAACGCAAAACTTCAATTGTTTTAAGTTTATTTATTTGTTGAAATACTTTACTTTACTTCCGCTTATTGAATATGATTTCAAACTCATTAAGAGGTATTAAGAAACTAAAAAAATGTGAATCAATAAATACCTAATAAATAAATTGATCCTTTTTACCCTTTATAAACAACCAATATGTTTAAAATCCTTTTAATAATTCTTAAAATTTAGTCAGCATTAATCCAAAATTCAACAACAAAGTGGCCTTAATTGCAATGACAATTGACATTAATTTTTGCAAATCGGACGCTCAGGCACCGGCATCATCCCATTCCACCCATCGGGGGAGCAAGGAGCCGGCTGATTGAATAATGCAATTTGAATGCGGTTTGATTTTGTAAAGCCAGTCTCAAGTGTAATTAAATGTGCAAATTCGAAGCTAAAATACATGACCTGCTAATTCGATAAACGATTTTACAGATGTTGCCTAAGTAGCTGCAAACAAGCACCTTTGGACCCATTGAGCTCCAATTCAAGTTGGTTAATTTTCTTACCATTAAACCAATTTAATTAATAAATATATTTCATAAGAGGGTTTTTTAATTTATTTTCATAATATCCAATGTCTGAAATATGGGTCCTTGTAGATTTATTTAAAAACTATTTTGCTCA
>JAEIIL010024009.1:0-24379 GCA_018905715.1 Drosophila lini | reverse complement strand
AAATGGTATATACATACATATATTAATTATATTATTTGATAACCATCCTTTTGTAATTGCAAAATTTAACTTATAAAAAGTCCAAGCAAAATTCCAATCAAAACTTAAATTTCTTGTAATTGTTCTGCTTTAATCCCTTGGTTTTATTTCATGTGAAGCATTTCATGGAAATGTGTGTTCGACTTCTTGACATTTACAATAGCATAAATACAAAATTGTTTCGTAAATCTTTTCAAAAACTTTACTTTTCGCGCCGCCGCCTAGCAGATGGACGTTTGTATGTACATTTTCCACCTGCCATCTTTGTTCGCAACGTGTACAGAGCCGACATTTATGAAATGTCGTTTAAAAACGTTAAAAGACTACTCTGATCGCCACATTCGAAACTGGCGGGGCAAACGCGCTTAAAAACTAAATTCAGTTGCGGGTGTTTTGATGGCACACACATTGGCACATACGCCCGGACCTCGCAACAACAACAACAACAGCCGTGGGGTTGATTTACATGTGTGTGCGATTTGTTGTTGCTGGTTGGCCCGCAAGGCAGAAGTGTCGCCGTGGCCAAAATGAAGATTGTTCGTGTTTTTACTCCTTGGAGGCCATGTGTCCCACCAGGTTACTGGTGATCTTCTCGATCTTCTTCAGGTCCGGCATGTTTTCCGCCTTATACTGCACGCACTGAGGAATAAAAGAAAGGATTCATGAAAATGTGCTTCTCGAGAATTGAAAATCACCCAACGAACCTTAACATTGTCGGTCATTTTGAGCAGTATGTGGCCCTTGGAGTGGACGTATTTCATCGTGTAGCGGCAGTTCTGGGGATTCGCCATGTACATGTTCTCGGCGGCGATCTCAAAATCCTCCCAGTTCTTCACAAAAACCATTTTTAATTCGGCTAAATAGAAATGCAAGTGCAAAGAGAAATTATAAAAACAACAACTGGACGGCGTGACGTTGATGCAGTGTGACTGTTTGCTGGAAAAAATACTAGCTTGCGATAACGATAACGATAGCTTTTTCCTGAATTCTTTATTATTTTTCTGGACAACTGGCGCTTATTTATAAAAACAGAAGTTGGTAATTTCTTTTATTTTAAAAATTCAACGCTATATAAAAACGATTTTCATGTTTCACTTGCCATATCGGAGCCAGTTCCAAATTGTTCCTGTGTGACCAGACTCCAGCCTGGTATTTAGTCAGCACCGCGATACGGTCACACCGACACCCACACATTCGTCGCTCGCTCGCAAAGTGTTCCAATATTTATTGCAAAAATGCTGTGAAAATCCATATTTATATTAATTTGAATGCTCAATTATACGCAACGGATGGCCGCGGGGGCGTGTGCAGTGAAATCCGCGCGCAACACCACCGAAAATGCGTCGAAAAACAAGTGCGAAAAACGATGAATTCTAGTCAACCAAATTTTGTGAATGGTCGGGGAAGAAGAGCTGAGACGAGGCTACAGCAGCAGCAACAACAAAACGAAAAACGCAAATAAAAGTGACACGCAGGAACAGAAAAATGCAATTTATTTAAATATATGTACTAGAAATAAGCGAAATTTAAATACGACGTTGACACAAACAAATCATCGCTGAGAAGTGTGTGTGACGACGAATGTCTGTATTGCTCTCTCTCCCTCGCATTTGTCTTGTTGTTGTTGTTTTGGGGTTGAAAAGGCATCGCCTGCATAACTGTTAACGCGTGACGTACAAACCCAAACAGCAGTCAAGTGCACCACCCCTCCCTCACCCGTCAGCCCCCACCCCCACTGAGCATAAGGAAACCCCTTTTAAAACGAGAGCTCCACAAATAATATACATAATTCATCATGATGGACAACGACGATACCCTGCTCAACAATGGCGGGCCACAGTCCGGAGCAGAGACCGTCTACGGAACGGAGGACAACAACATGGTCATGTCTGAGAAGGTACTAAACAAACAGCCACAAGTTCTGGCTATTCATAGCGATTTCCATACTAAAAACTAAAGTTAGATCATTGTGGGATGATGGTTATGATAAGATTTAAGACGGTGCAAATTCTGGTATAAAAATAAATCTCCGATATCTGAAAATATATCTCAAATTATCTCAAGTTTCCAAAAATGATTATAGATTTTGACTTACATAGAAATCGTGCATTTGAAAAGAATAAATATTTTTCCACTTTTATTATTAGTTTGCTGTTTTTTGTTTTAATTCAGAATCTCTTCTTGAAAAGATATCAACACAGATTTGTGGGTATATAGGGTCTGATTCATGCGGGCAGGGCCGATTTTCCCTTAACTCAGATAACGCACTAAATATATGTATGTGTGTACAATATGTTCTTGGGCCTTGCTCCTTAACACCCACAATCAAACCCACTCGCACACAAAAGAAACTGGCACAAACACCAGATAATGAGGCTATAAAAGTGTCCCAAGCGGAAATGCTACAGACAATCGAAGAAAAATGCTTTCTTTGCTCTCTACGCCAGTTTTTCTCTCTTTTTCGCACACACTTAATTATGCTAAAACGCATCCAACAATTGTTTATTATGCATCAGCTGACGACGCTGGTCATTGACATTCAAACTGGCGAAAAATAGCTCCCAAAAATGGAGAGAAATAGGGAAGCAAAGAGAGGAGAGAGAAAGAAAGAAGCGGAAGAGGGCAAGCAAAAGAGAGTTAAAAAAGCCGGGGACCAGAAATCAATAAAGCCAGTCAGTCGGTCCTCAAAATTTTATGACCACCGCACGCAATACTCAGCACAGAAAGCAATTTTAGGTGGATTAATATTATATAGTATTATAGAAATAATCTTGAAATCCATAAAGATATCTCTAAATAGTCCCTACAATTTTTTTGATAAACACTTTTGAAATTAACTAAAAATATTTAGTTAATTTTAAAATTTCATTTTAACCACTATTCTGAACTTATTAACTTAATTAATCAATTTATTATTTTCATTTCCATTTTTCCCCAACGTTTGATATCGATTTTTATAAGAATATAACCCAAATTTTGGCTAGTGTAACCTCCATACAGCCCACTCTGTGCTCTCTGCAGTCTAGTTTATTTTTATTTCTCACCCCAATTCTCTGATTGATTTTGCACTTTATAAGCTTCGCCAGGCTTTAATCGGCCAGCTATGCAAATTAAAGCAAAGAGACATTGTCGGTGCCCAAGCCCTGTGCCTCCTACAATCTCTTTTCACACTCTCACGTATAAGTGGTGGGCCATTTCCTGCCCCTCAGCCACCAAATGAGCTCATCAGGTTCCCCTGCTCCTGGTTCTTAGCGCACATGTTTCGCTGATAAGCTACCTGTTAATTGAGTAATGAGTTCACAGCAATTTAAAGCGGGAAGCATTGTTAACACACCGATGAAAACTTGTTTCTTGGCCCAACAGCTACAGAAACCATGTATTTGTGAAACAAGTCTGTCCAAAATGTTTGAATACCTAAGCATGGGTCTGACTCGAGTTGGCCTTATAAGTTGACTCAACCTTGGTCCGGTGACGAGTTTTTCAGAGAAGGGAGTTGGCGTTCATTGCAAATGCCAAATAACTTGAAGAAAACATAAAAATAAGTAGCTAAATATATACAAGAATTTATTTATTTGATTACATATATTAAAATTATATTAAATATAAAATTTATCATTCTCATTTGGACCTCATAAACCCCTCATTGTTATTTTATAATTTTGTAATCTACTCATTGTACATTAAGTTTTTTGTTAATATTTTTGGCACTGCATTAACTCATTCATTCTTAATGCACTTTGGGTTTTATTTCTTCATTTTTCAGTTTAAAAATTTAATTTACTAAACATTTTATTTTTTACGTGTCCTTCACACTTTGTTTTTGTTCTTTTCTTTCTCTTTCAGAATGAAGAGGTTGTCAGCATCGTGAGTTATCCCAAATTTTTCGTTTGTGGTCTATATAATTTCTGTCCTATACTCTATACTTTGTTATTCACTTTGCGATACATACAAATGCACGATAATATTAGTTTTATTTACGCCTTGCTTTTGTTTGTTTGTTTTACGTTCTCTACTAACAATTTTAAGGCCAAAAAGGTTCCAGCCTTAACCTTTCTCGGTTTTAAATTATTTTTTTTATAAGGAAAATTGTTTTCTCTCTTTTGTCTATTAACAAAACGCATGACTTACGACTACTGCTAAAGGGGGCTTTTTACCAGTGATAAAAAACCACATTAGGTCATATTACGAGAGCTTTCCATTCATAAAACAGCTGCCACAAACCGCAATTATGCTAACCGATTTAATTAAGCAGTTAAATGGGAGGAGCTCTCCACTGTCTTTACTTCTTACTCTCTCCGTTTCTGTAATTATGTATGTGTGTTGCTTTATAAATGAAATCTTCTGTGAAGGATCCTATTGAATACCCTTGCAATATAAAAATTATTATTTATTAAATATTATTAAAACCCCTTTTTAACAAAGACAACATAAAGAAAGCAACGTACTTTAATTCATATGCCGTTACGCATCTTAATCATTATATTGACTTTGTTTTTGCGAATTATTATGCAGTGATCTTCAGATATTCGCATTTTTTGAGACAGAATAAATATTTAAATCAAGTGGAAAAAGGGTATTCAATGTTGTCTTCCTCACTTCCTGATATTCTACTAATTAATTGCACCTTGTGTTCCCTTTGACTCACTAAATTCAAAAGAAAATTCACTGATGCATATCACCTTATTTGTTGTTCTTCTTTGCCATGTGCCACGCCTCCGTTTGCAGGTCCAACAACTGGCGGGTAGCATTTATCAGGAGTTTGAGCGTATGATCAATCGGTACGATGAGGATGTGGTGAAGAACCTGATGCCATTGCTGGTGAACGTGCTGGAGTGCCTGGATGCCTCGTATCGCATCAATCAGGAGCAGGATGTGGAAGTGGAGCTGCTGCGCGAGGACAACGAGCAGCTGGTGACACAATATGAGCGGGAAAAGAGTGCCCGCAAACAGTCCGAACAGAAGGTGAGTTCAATTTAAATATTATCAAAGGCAAAAGGTAACCCAAACTCCGTTTTGAATAGCTATTGGAGGCCGAGGACCTGGCTGAGCAGGAGAACAAGGAGCTAGCCACGCGCCTGGAATCGGTGGAGAGCATTGTCCGAATGCTAGAACTGAAGCACAAGAATAGCCTAGAGCATGCCAGTCGCCTGGAAGAGCGGGAAGCGGATCTCAAGAAGGTAAGAAAAGCCTCGATTACAGCCTGAACTCTGAAAAAAATAATTTAAAATATTTATAAACCCTCGCAGGAGTACAACAAGCTGCACGAACGGTATACGGAGCTGTTTAAGAACCATGTGGACTACATGGAACGCACCAAAATGCTGATGGGCTCCACGCACTCCCAGATGAGTACCGCCTCCGATCGCATGGAGGTGAGCCGGGCAAGACTTAATCCCGTGGCTCGCAGCTCGGGACCCGTTTCCTATGGCTTCGCCTCGCTGGAAAACTCGGTGATGCTGGATACAGAGACCATTTGCAGCGTGGGCAGCCAGTCGGACGACTCGGGACCTCCCTCGCTGCAGAATGAACTCGATAGCCTGGCCGCTGGAACGGTGGAACGCGGCGCTGCCACTGATGCGCTGCAACAGCAGCATCAGGCCACCTCGCCCCAAAGCCCCGACAGCAGTCCAATTGTGCCAAATGTGCCCGCAAATGGTATGTGCAGAGATCGCAGGGATCTCATTCCTTTGCTTACTCTACTTACTACTCAACCGCTCACCGTACTAATTTCTTTCACTTCTCTTTTGATTTTTGTGTGTTAACTCGACTAAACAAAAATAAAAAACTCCGCCACCGAACAACCCAAATCCAAATACCCATCCCAGTTGGTCGTTCGACCACCAAAAAGGAGCAGCGCTCGGATAACAATCTTTACCAAGAGCTGTCCTTCCAGGACAACGAGGAGAGCGAAGAGAATGAGATTGTCACAGGTGAGGAGGTGGTGGTAATAAGTTTTTGGCCATTTCATTGCCCCCTAATTGTTGTGACTGAAATGTGTTTGCGTAGAAAATATGGCTTAAAAAGGGTTTAGAGTTAAAGAGAATTGGTCAAAAAAGATTGGGAATAATGAGGGGAAGCCTGCAAATATTTATAATAGATTTATTTGTGAATGAAAAGCAGAGGTCAACGATTTTTGGAACCAAGAACTTAATATACTTCTCCAATAATTTTTGATGCGCCTAAAAAATTACGGTTTTTTGGCACTTTTAAGATGGAATATCTGAAAAAACCTGACGTACAGGACATTTTTTAAAGTCAGATTCAATTTCAGCGCATCGAAAACCTTCGAAAAAGTATATTCCGGTTCTTGGTTCTGTCATTTTTTTTCAATTTTTTCGGCCTGTGTAATTTATGTATTCTCTTCTTGACCACATTTGTTCATGAACCAAACAGTACTCAATGCCTTTATCCTATTTCTTACTTTTATTTCGCTTTCCCGTGCCCTTGAATCCAACAAAACACCACACGTTGACACACTCGTGGAACTGAAATTATTCGCGGACCCACAGGCAGCTGGGTACATCCCGGAGAGTATGCATCCTCAGGTAGGTACCACTCACACAACACTCAAGACCATCAACAGCAGCCAGAGAAAAGTACACAAGTACAAGAAACTCAGCCACAAGCACCATATTATAACTCCTACATATATGGATTCATCTATATAACCTGTAAATACATCAAGTATCATGCGAAATTCGACTGATCGAGCGATCGGTCCGTTGAAAAAGAATGTGTGTTTTAAGGATGATCTTCACTAGTTGTTATTTCCTTGTTGTGATATCTTTTGGAAATTATATGCTCGAAGCATTAGCGAAATGGAAAATTATTTTAATTTAGCAAAAATAAATAAAAGTTTTTATTGTCATGAGCTCTAATGAAATTTCTCTTTCTTTTATGCCGAATTCTACTACTTGCCCAAAATCCAAACCATTACGTTTCCTTCCACAAACAAAAAAAAAAACAAACAAAAACAAAAACAAATTCCTCTTGCAAACTACTAAACACAATCCACAAAACAACAAACAATATTTGCATTGTATTTGTACCTTTGAAGCTAACGACAACTATTTTGGTAAGTGTAACGCTACGGGAACACCCATAAAGTAGCTTCTAACTATTGCAAAAGTAGTTGTAATTCCTCCTATTCTTTTATCATCGTAAGTAGTCATTTCCCAAGTAACTAAGCTATTCCAGTAATTGATTTCCTTTACTTTTATGTAGGCTTGGGACATCTTTCGAGGGGTTTTTTGCCATATCATTTGGTTGTAGTTTTCCCATTCATTCTATCGGGGGTGCCACAGAAATGGATATTTTGATAGGAAATCGTTTAAAATTATTCAAGTAAATAGTAAACATATAAATTGTATAAATTTAAAATTTAAAATTTTAGCCATTAGGCTGAGAAGCGATCTCTAAACAAGAGAACGTCATATTTCTGGTATCTTTAAGCTGTAATCCTTTAATGCTTTTTGGTTATAACATTTTGAACCACTATTCTGTATACATTTAATCTTTTTCTTGTTTAACTCAACGTTTTATAGCCATTAAGTTGAATAAATATCTTTAAAAAAAATAAAATAAATAAAATTTCAAGCGTAGTCTAGCATACCTATTTCTGTGTCATCCCTGTTTGTCTGGTTTTGCTCATTTATAAATTATATTTAAATGAGGTTTCGGTTATTTCTTCTCGTATTTTTTATGAATGCAATACAGTATGTGGAGGTTACCAGCATCTGACATTTCTTTTCAGTTTCATTTAATTGCATTATAATAATATTAACTTGTATTTGTTGGAAAGCCTAACATCAATCGATGTAAATCAATGGAAAATGGTTTCTAAAAGTGCTAAGTTTTCTTCTTCGGGATAGCTGCTCTATTGATTTAAAAATCATTACTATTCATTCATAACATCATAGTTTTTCGTTCCAATTTCATTTTCCCAACGCTTTTACACACTTTTTGTCAAAGACCTTATAATAACAAGATGAATAACGCCACACAATTTTAACTTCACATTAATTTTTTCGAGTTTAATCTGCGTAAAAGTGAATTAATTAATTTATTTTAATTTTTTGCTGGCGAGAGTCTTAAAATTGTCTCTAGCAATTTGAATAAATAGGCGTTACGCATCTTATTATTATAAATTCTTTGCTTGTATCCTTACTTTTACCTTAACCAATTATTAGTCATTATTAACAATGAGTTTTCCAATCATTTACAGGAATGGGCAAGGAGGTGGAAAACCTCATCATGGAAAACAACGAGCTGTTGGCCACCAAGTGAGTTTCCTAAAATATAAATTAAAAAAATATTTTAATTAATTCCTTACTTTTCAAACAGAAATGCACTCAATATTGTCAAGGACGATTTAATTGTAAAAGTGGATGAACTCACCGGAGAGGTGGAAATTGTGCGGGAGGAGCTCAATGCCATGCAGCAGTCGAGGACAAAGTTGAGGCAGCGCATCAGCGAGCTAGAAGATGAGCTGAAGAAGGCCAAGGAGCAGGTCAAGCAGGAAAGTGAGTACACACATGACAGTAATAAGGTAAAGAAATGAATTAAATCTCTATAATCTCAGACACGGAGCAAGAGGAAAACGATGTGCCGCTGGCCCAGCGCAAGAGATTCACCCGAGTGGAGATGGCCATGGTGCTAATGGAGCGCAACCAGTACAAGGAGCGACTGATGGAACTCCAAGAGGCAGTGCGCCTAACGGAAATACTTCGCGCCTCCCGCACAGTGGATAATTTAGACAAGAAGTCGAAGCAGAGCATTTGGAAGTACTTTAGCAATCTTTTTACGTGAGTTTTGGAAAAATCTTAAAAAAGGATCATATATTCATGTGTTATCTCTCCCTTGGACAGCCCCTCCAACCGCCCAACGGAACGCGTTGCGGACGGTCTCGGAGGGGGGCCGATGTTTCGTCACACCGGCGGAGGAAGCCCTGCCCACAGCCATGGATCCCCTAGCCGAGGAAGTGGAAGTGGCGACAATCGCCTGGCCCTAACCAGCGGCCAACCGCCCGTGCATCCAGCCAGCGCCGGTCTGGCCAATGCTCTCATCATGCCCAAGGACTATGCCGAGGAGGGCAGCTCGGAGCGGATAAGTGCCAGGAGAAGGGAACAATACCGTCAGCTGCGTGCCCATGTCCAAAAGGAGGATGGACGCCTGCATGCCTACGGCTGGAGTTTGCCCATCAACAAGGCTAGCCAGGAGGCGAATCCCAGCCGGCATTCGGGTGGTGTCCCAGTGCCCGTCTACTGTAATCCCTTGGCGGAAGCCTCGCCCCATATGAAGGTATTCTGTGCGGCAGGCGTGAATCTCCATGGCGGTTTCACCAAAGACGGTCAGTCGCTAATACCCGCTAGCTCACCGTATGCCCCCAAATCCACGCTCAAGATCACCGAGATCACCAGTCCCACGGCGGAGCAGAGTGTGGAGGCTCTAGACAGACAGATGGCGCGGGCCAGTCTCGAGACTCTGGAGCCGGAGACGCAGCTCAGCTCGTTCGTGTGGATATGCACGAGCACGCATGCGGCCAGTACGGTCAGTGTGGTGGACGCTAACCAGTCGGCCACCGTTCTGGATGCCTTTCCCATCTGCTCCTCGCATCTGCTGTGCATTGCCTCCGTCCAGGGTGCAATGGAGAGCGACTATGCGTTGCTGGAGCAGTCGGAGGTGGTCAAGGCGGGTGAAATGCTGCAGCGTCCCGGCGAGGGTGCCGAGTTGCTTGGCAAGGTGGAGTTTGTGCGGGTCAAACCGAAGACGGAGGACGAACAGAACAGCAATCCCAAGGAGGATGAAGAGGCCAAGGAGGCCACAGAGAAGTCCAATGAGCAGCTGCCGGCTGTGAGTGCCGAGGAGCCGCTGGGCAATGTGGAGGCCATCAAGATACGCCAGGCATTGCCAGGAGCTCCTCAGCGACTACCCAACACCGAGGGCAGCCATCCAGCGAACAATAACAACAACAGCAGCAGTGTTCTCTTTGCTACCAAATCCCTGAATCCCATCCTCGGCACCAAGGAACGCGATGAGCCTTCGATGAGTTCGGTGGGACCAACCATGTGGCTGGGCGCCCAGGATGGCTGGCTGTACGTGCACAGCAGCGTGGGTAGGTGGCACGAGTGCCTGCATCGGGTTCTCCTGCCGGACGCTGTTCTGGCGATTGTCCATGTTGAGTCGAGGGTGGTTGTGGCCCTGGCCAATGCCCAGCTGGCCGTGTTCCGCCGCCAGACAGACGGCCAATGGGATCTGAATAGCTATCACCTGGTGACGCTCGGTGATCGCAACCATTCGATACGTTGCCTCTGTGTGGCCGGCGAACGCATTTGGGCGGCTCACCGCAACAAGATCTTCATCGTAGACCCCGTATCGCTCAATATTGTGCACTCGCTGGACGCGCATCCGCGCAAGGAGAGCCAGGTGCGGCAAATGGCTGCCACCGGAGCAGGTGTATGGGTCTCCATCAGGTATATAAGCTTTGGTTACAATCATTCTCATTCGAGGTTAATTCTTTTTGTGCCTCCCCAGACTGGACTCCACGCTGCGACTGTACAACACGCACACGTTCGAGCACAAGCAGGACGTGGACATTGAGCCCTATGTGTCCAAGATGCTGGGCACTGGCAAGCTGGGCTTCAGCTTCGTCCGCATCACCGCCCTCATGGTGTCCTGCAACAGGCTGTGGATCGGCACCAGCAATGGCGTCATCATTTCAGTGCCACTAGCCGAGGTCCAACAAAAGACGTCAGGTGAGTTTCGGTTTTGGTATTTTATCTAAAACTAGTTGGGAATTATAGTGTCAAGCGAGTGATTATTCATTATTTATTATTAAATTACCTTATAAAACTAACTGAGTGATTCTTTGACTTTTGCAGCTGATCCCCATGGCCAGATGCCGCTGTGTTGCATGGCCAACGCTCAACTCTCCTTCCACGGCCACCGGGATGCGGTCAAGTTCTTTGTGTCTGTGCCGATGCTGCAGCAGCCGAGCATGAACGGCGGTTTGACCTTCAGCAACAAGCGGCCCGATATGCTGGTCATGTGCGGCGGCGAGGGCTACATTGATTTTCGCATAAGTAAGTGGACACCACCGAGTGAACCAGACCCGGCGGCCAAGCTCTGAGAGCCGTGTGTCTAACCATTCCATATTCCTCCATCCCATCTGCAGGACATGATAAGTTCGATGCTAGCGATAATGCAGCGCACTTGATAGTTTGGAAAGTCGATACGTAAGCTTATGATTTTATTTGTTCATTTTGATTTTATTTCGTTATCCGCATTGCTCCTTTTAATTTTCCCTAATCCGTTGAATGCTTTGTTTTAGAGCTGCAAATAAATCGATTTGTTCTAAATTGATCTAAATCGATTAATGGATTATAGAATTGCTTTTATTTCCAGCTCGTTTTTGTTACTGTCCCCCAGTTTAATTTGTGCGTTTTGTTTTTGCCTTTAATGCGACTTAATTGTTCAATTTTTGCCCTCTTTAGAACCTTCAATCTGTAGCGCAGGATGGTATCCGCATCCCGAACGGGGATTGTGCAGCATTTGCCTTACAAGTGGCAGGTTTAAGCAAGTCCCTCTTTTTATTTGCTTCATGTTTTTCTTTATTGTACCCAAAACTGCACCAGTCCTTGTCCAACTTAAAATGTGTGAAGAAGGCTCTAAGATTGTTTTAAATACAACAATAAAAAATACAATTTTGGATGTCCTAAGTACACGCACACACACTGTCTCTCCGCACAGTTCCCATTGGTGTACCTTGTCCTTTCGTCTCAGAACACCTTAATGCAAGGGTTTGGTTATAATTTATACTGTAAATAAGCAAAGGTTTAAAAGAAATTTAAGCAAATTACTTTGTGAAAGCCCTCGAATCCTGTAATTTAAAAAGCGTAAAAATGCAACTAAGAAAATAGCTTTGGTGATGATAACTATATACATACCCTTCATCCAAATTTAATTTGCTTTAATATATTTATTTGTATCATTTATTATCACAATTAATCTTATATTATTCCCAATTTTTAACAACTGCTTAACTCAATATCATTTAAAAACTTAAAGACCTAAACAAACTACCACAGAAAGTGGCTCACTAATTTGCCTAACTAATAACTTATAATTTTATTGTTATTACTACATTCACTTGAAGACTTCCCAGCTGTATTGTGCCCTGTAAGATCTCTGTAAATTATCGAAACCAAAGTAGCCCTGTAGCCTTGCATCACTGCACCCACTAACCCATCTTTCAGATAGGTTATATTCGTACAATACTTTCTAAAACAACAAACTCTTACCTACTTTTATGGACTACTTACAGATGATAACGACATGGAGAACAGTATTCAACTGGAACCAAATCAAACGATCGAAAATCGAGGCGATAAGAGTTACTTGATTGTGTGGCATGTTAGTCAACGTTAAAATCCACTCTTTGGTTTAAGTGCAAGTTCATATATACATATTTATAACAGTTGTATGAATTCGTATATATTTAAAGCGTATAACCTTATAGCAAACACACCCTTGCAGGCTAGCAAATGAATTACCTTAAACTTTAGTATATTTACCTTATAAAAACCTACCTTAAAAACTACCTTACATGATGACAAAACAATGGTTCTATTAACGTAATTTAGTTAAAAAAACAGAACTTTCAGGCCGCGTGTTTCGTATATTGCTTCAATTAAACCAAAAAAAGAACTAGAAACAAACAAGCAAAGTTATTTTTGTCAGTGATAGCCGGCTAAAAATATTACAAGAATTATATTTAATACATCAATTGTGTACTAAGATTTAAATTTGTAAATTTTATGCGCGCTCTGCTGGCAGCAAGTTATGTATTTTGCATAGACACAAAAAACACCACATTTACATATAAATATAAAACATAAAATATAAATATCTAATAACGATTATAGAAAAGTGCGTCTTTTCAATGGAATTTCTGCGTGATTCTTTGTCCAAATATTTAGTAGAATCTTAATTTTCTTGCAACAATTATATTTTATATTTTATTTTTAACGATGATCAGTTTATGTTTAGTTATATTCTGTTAAATAATTTTAAACCTTAGTTGACAAATTTACATGCCCTAATTTTGATTGTTATTCATTTGTTTGTAAGCTTATGTTTAGAAATAAAACGGAAACTGACCAAAAAAAACCTTGAAACTTGTGAAACGGACTTTTGTTGGCGCCAGGCAAGTGATATTTATATTTTTTGCAAAGAAAAAGTTTTTAAAATACGTGGGCTTGAATTGAGAAATTATATAACGATAAATTATCATAAATATGTATTGTAAATAAAGACCGATCCATTCATAAAATATTAAATACGATAAAAAAAAAACCTTTTAATGCTTTCCTTTTTTTTATAAAAATGTTATGAAATTTTGTTTTATACATTGATATTTAAATAATTTTATTTTTTTGTTTAGATCGCCTCATCTTTATTTATTTTCATAATTGAGTGTTTGAGAGGCACTATACATTTCTAGGAATTTTCGTAGAACTTTAATTTTGGGGAATCCCCTTCAAATAAATATGTTCATTTTGCAAGTATTTCGAACGTTCATAGCGTAAGTATTCAATTAAATAATACACACTTCATAGCTGTCAATGATTTACCAACTTTATTTAGTGAATATTTGATAATGATGAAAAAAACACATGAATTTCATAATTTCTGAGAAGCACATGGTTTATTTCATGCTGCAATATTCTGAGAATCAGAGTTTTTATATTTCAACACCATCTCCAAGCAGCGTTCCTTTGACTCAAGCTCCATGATTTTCATCTTTATTTGGGCTTCAATGTCCATTTTTTTAAGTTTAATTTGCAAATCGTGATTAATTTTCAACATATATGTATATCTGGTGAAGATTTTCTCTCTCTTCAGCAGTTGGTGGTTGGAGGAACTCTAAATATGGATCCGAGAATATTTCCAAGTTCATGGTTTAAACTATAATAAAACGCATTAAATATTTTATTGTCTTAAAGCAAATAAGTAATTTAACTCACTTGAAGATCGTCGGAGCAGAGAGGCGATTCTGTTGGTTGCAGTTTTGGAAAAGAGGAAGCCTGTTAAACTCACACTTTGTTATCGGTTTCCAGTGTTGTAGACTTTAAAGGATTTGACAATCGACTTCCGATGCTTCAAATGCTATCGTTATGTATGAATGTGACATTACTGCTGCGATTTGTACTTTAAATTTAGCTCGATTAATCTCAAACGCTCCTCCGCTTCCAGCTCCATTTGTTTTATCTTCAACATGGCTTCTATGTCCATTTCCTTTAAGCGTACCTGCAGCTTTTCATCCATTTCTTTCATTTCTTTCTGCAGTCTTTCGTCCTGTTCTTTCATTCTTATCTGATGTTTTTGGTCCATTTCCTTTTTGCTCCTTCCGGTTGCGTTGATCAATCTCCTTGAAATGCAGTTGGTTTGACTCGTATTTGAGTTCCTTGTTTTTCTCCCAGCGCAGCTTTTCTTCCTCGATTTCCTTCCAAATGTAAGGATCAACGATTTTAGGCAGGGCCATATCAAAAACGAGGCAAATAAGAGTCCTTTTTGCAAAATATTAAGCTAAACAGCTGATGGAAGGGGATGAAATGGTTAAAGGATAAGGTTATCACCAGCTGTTTTTAAAAGAGTATTTATTATATTGTATTTATATCTGAGTTCAAAAGTGGAATAGCAATTAATTTTGTCTAAATTAATTAAATTTAACGGTTTTTTTGATATTATTGTGATTAATTTTGTAATTTTATATTTAAAATGAACCGCCCGTATATTTGGTATATTATTTGGTATATGTTAATGTTCTCGCAGCCTGGTCACACTGCCCGTCATCAGCTGAGGTTTATTTATCGCCTCCACACAGATGGATATATTTTATCCAAATACTCCATATCCATGGCCACTTTGAACGAAACCCTGCGCTCCCACTGGCTCATATCGCTCTTCGGTCTGATCCTGTTCATCGCCGGGAGCACCGTCCTCTACTGGAACGAGGGAATAGCGGTGCACAACATGATGGCTTTGGACGAGGCCCACGCCGACATCTACTCCGTGCGGTTCACGGAGGAGGAGCAGGAAATTGGCCTGGACGGACGGATTGTCCATCTCTCCGGTCCCATACTCGTGGGCGAACCGCTCACAGAGCCGGACTACAACATCCAGCTGCTGGCGGTGAAGCTGCGCCGGAGGGTCCAGATGTATCAGTGGGTCGAGGAGACGGTGTAAGTTTATATTTTGGGGTATATTTTAGTTATGGGTCTGGGAATTATTTATTGTTTTATTATTGATATTTTTTTAAATTTATTTATTTAAAATTATAATTAGTTCTAAAGCAATTTACCTACTTTTTTTGCACTATAAAGTATTAAAAATTCTTCTTTTTTAATTAAAAAATTTTAGTTAACAATCAATAAGATTCGTTGTAACTAAAAAAAATTAAGTATTCAATTTATTAAAATTGTCTTGTCCAATTGGCAGCCAAAATTAAGCAAAGACAAAGCAAAACTCTTGGATATATTTTCCTTGACACATTTCTTAAAAATAACTTGCTGACTGACGCATTAAACAATTGCTCTCTTTTTTAACTTATTAAATGAATTATGTATTTATTTTTTGCGTTTTAAGATTTGCAATACATAATTTTATATAACTTAATTTTTTAAACATTTTATTTAATTAAAACAGTATTTTAGTAGCACTTAAACTTATTTTCAAAATAGTTTAAAGTAAAATATGTTTTCCCTGATCAAAATATTCAATTTTTCACCCGCAGCGAGCACAATTACGGGGAGAGCGTGGGCTCCACGCAGTCGGACTCCCGCACCTACTACTACACACGGGAGTGGCGGGACAAGATCGTGGACTCGCGCAACTTTTACAACCGCCATGGACACACCAATCCCACCCATTTTCCCATCGAGAGCCATGTCCAGGTGGCTGACGCCGTCTACATCGGTCGCTACGAGCTGGGAGCGGAGGTGAAGGCCAAGTTTGGCAACTACCAGGAGCTAACCTCCGATATCCGGCCGGAGGACAGCAGCGTAAAGCTACACCTGGGCATCTACTATCACACCACCGATGTGTTCAATCCGGAGGTGGGTGACCTCCGCCTCCTGTTCAGTTTTGCCGGCATGGAGGGCGAGACGTACAGCGTGGTGGGCAAGCTGAACGGGAACAGGCTGGAGCCATATGTCACCTCACGCGGCGTACCCGTGTTGCTCGTCTATCCGGGCGGTCTCAGTGTTCAGGAGGTATTCCGGCTGGAGTCGCGGGCCCAGGTGCTGCACACCTGGTGGTGGCGCTTCGTTGGTTGGCTGCTCATCTTCTTTGGCGTCACCTGCAACAGCAAAATTCTTCGTCTACTATGTGAGTTTCAAGAGGCATTGATTTGTGGGAAGCTGTTCCATCTGTTCTCCTTCCAGTTCTTCACGTTCCTCTGCTGATTTCCTTGGCACCGGATCCTCAATTCCCGGTGATGGGAAATTTACTCATCGCCTTCTCGCTGGGCCTCACCATTGCGGCAGTGGCCTGGATCCTGCACCGTCCTGTGATCGGCGCCTGCCTCTTTCTGGCCGGCGTCTCGCCCTACGTCTGGTTCACCCGCAACCTGGTCGACTACCAGCGCCTGGACTGATGGGACACTCCTCTCATCTCGATTGTATTTACAGGTTTATTTATTTGTTGATGCCATGTCCCCCCCGTTTGGCCATTAAAACTTAATAACACTTAGGTAACTAACTTAACCTAGAACTCCCTGATGCCCGTGGACGTGCTGGGGTTACCCACAGCTCCAGTCCCTCCTGCTCCTCCCCCGCCCACATTCGGTTTGGATTCGCTGGAGGTGTGCACGCTGGGGCTCTGGGACTTGTCTTGCTCCTCGGGTCCACTGGCAGGCTCTTCGTATCGCACGTAGGGCTCGAAGCTGTTGTTGATTTGCACGGAGCCGCGGTGCAGGTTGTTGGACTCGGCCTCGAACAGGATCTCGTTGATGAAGCGCTCGGCCAAGAGGCGCTGTTCGCGCGGCAGTCGCTTCAGCTTGTGCGTCCACGTGCGGGCAATGGACTCCTCCTCGGGATAGGTACCGGCCAGATACTCGCACGCTATGTTCAGGAGCTCGTCCGTGTTGTGGGCAGAGGTTCCACCGGTTCCTGCCGCTGGACAGGGCGGCGTTTGCCTGGCTCGCTTATTGGTAGTGGTGGTCACATACTCGCCATGGTTCACTGCCGGCGGAGGCGGTGGTGGTGGACCGAATGACTTGTGGAACATCTCCGAGATATTCGGCGTTTGTCCACCGGCACGAGCTGCTGGATAATGCAGGGAATTGGGTCCTGTGCCCTCTAGGAAGGCGGTGGTGCAATTGCTGCCCTCGCTGAAGGCGAAGGAAGGCTCGTTTTTAAAGGCGGGATTCACGGCCAGAAACTTCTCCGAGTTGCGCAGGAAGTCCAGCTCCTGGAACGTCCAGCACCGCGGACTGTGCAGACTCCCCGCCCGCATCGCGCTCTCCACGACTTTGAGCTCCTTGCGGTAGTTTGTGCGCAGCGTATTGATCTTCTTTTTCACATCTTCCACGGTGGCGTCCCGCTTCAGGTAGTGGTAGATGGGCACCAGGCGCAGGTAGGCCTCCGCCCGCTTCTCTCGGTTGGTGTAGTCTCGCAGCGAGGTGTCCCACAGAACGGGCAGATCCCGGTACGTTTGGATGAAGGCGCGCAAGTAGTGGCGGTTCTCCTCTGCCCCCGACATCACCTTCAATCCGTGGGGCGGCGGTTGAGGTAGCATTTTCCTCGGCGAATTGTGGGACGCAGCTTTAAGTCCTCGCGTGTTTAGCTCTTTGGCAAATCCAGCAAAATCCGTATCCTGCGTGCACCTATTGACCAACTGTCAATGTTTTTGTTGTAATTGGGCGTTTGACAGATTGCCATATTGACGTAATGGCCCGCAGTTGTGTGAGTGAGTCTGCGGGTGTGTGCGTCGATACAGCAACAAGTGTGGGAGATATGGCAACGCTAGTTCAGGTATCGATATCTTGGCTGCCGTGGTTTTTTTTTCGTCTTGGTAAATTGGAAGAAATGTTCAGAAAATAAATACATACTTTATTTCTCAAAATGAAATTAAAATAATTAACTGTTCCACAAAACATTTCGTGGACATGACAGAACACATAAGTAAACTTTAAATCTCGATATCAATATTTGCGTATTTTTTAGTATTAAAAATATACAATTGCAATGCTGAAACGATAGTTCTGTTATCGAATGCTCCATCTTTTGTATTGCCATCTCCAACACAAAATTCTGTTAGCCTCTCATTCCATAGACAAAATTCTGTTAGCCTCTCATTTTAACAGAAAATTCTGTTAACGAGCAAAATTCTGTGATCGAGAGCATTTCTATGTTAACAAACTTACATTTTGAAATTCAGAGTGACCAAGGAAAAAAAATCCAAAAATATCTAATAAAAATATCGCGACTTCGATATTTGGGCAAAAAAATTTCTCAACAACCTAAAGCGAACCGGACGTGCTTGGCCGTTGAGTTTTGATTTGTAATTCCGACGCGCAGCCGTTGACGCGTGCCCAGGCGTAGTGCATCCACTTAAGTTGTTTATCATATGTTCGCTGAACTATATACACAGGTTTTTCAGGTGCACACGTGCGAATATTTTACGATCGGAGCTTGAAAAGAAATCCAGGCGACGCCAGCCTGCGTGCGTGTGAGTGCGCTTGTTCTTTTGCGCGCCGCTTTTCAATTGAGCAATCTTTTGAATTGTCCAGCTAAAACGATGCCCGGGAAGTGCACTAAACCAGCAAACGCCACAGACATCTTCCAATAAATAAATGTGAAATAAATAAACAAATCCGGGTACAAACGAATTATTTGTCTCCTTGTGCGTTTGTTTACATGTGCCTGTGTGTGTGTGTGCGTCCCCGTATTTCTATACATGTTCTGCGAATTATTCGCCAAAAAGTGAAGATCAACAGAAATGGAGACCATAGAGGAACAACAATCCAAGTGCGGTGAGTACTGTGAGGGCATTGGGAGGCGGGGCAGGTCCCCACCCGCAATTCCCCCAAATTTGTCATTTTTCAATGTCGCCGAAGGGGTGATGCGCCGAGGGGTGCGGCGAAACCACAATCGGGGCCAAAAGATCCTCATAAAAAATGTCGCTGGCAGCAAATAAATTCGAGTATAAGTACAATGTTAATATATATTTATTTATATGTGTTGTATACGTTTGCACGGACTAAAAAAGCAACGGCATCGCGTCGGTAAATTTGTAAGCTTTATTTTCTGAATTTATTTCTGTGTAGAAAATATTTATCGCACAAAAAGAATGTGTGTGCAAAATGCGTGCCTCTTCTGTCATGCCCTCTCCCTTTCTCGCCCCGTCCCGCTCTCGCTCGCCCCGCCGGCACTGTACCGAGAGCAGGCAACAACAACGGCCAAGGCGCCCTAACTGTAGTGAGAGTAGGAGAAAGAAGGACAGGCAGGCAGCAACAACACTAATGAAGAGTTCCTGTTATCAGATATGCCAACTCAGCGTTTCCCAGCTGATCTGGCTAGCCATTATAAATGGGGATTAAAAAAAAAAAGTTAAAAATTAGCAAGAAGCCGTGTTTTTATTTGTAATCAAAGAATACATCTGGAAAACTATTTTGAAGCAAATGATCTTTATATCATTGCTGTATTATTTTTTATAAATTAGTATTTATTTTATTTTTCTTAATGTACCCAAAATAAATCTTGGTAATATTAAATTTATCTTTTAAGGGAGATCGTTATGCCAAATACTTTTTTAATCTACTATACAGTAGTATTTTTATTTGTTTTGAGTTTAAAATATCAAGTATCCCTAAAAAGAATATTTATATAAAATACAAAATTTGTATTTCAAAATTTGGATCAATAATATGCCGGTAAATAGTTTTGCGAGTTAGACTGTATTATAAATAAGGCCCAACCCGAAAGTAGCCATTCCACACATTTCCCTATCTAATATTAAAGGTTAATGCCTTTGATAAATACGTGTAAATATGTGTGTCTTTGAAGAATTTTTCCGACAGCGGCATAAACAAATAAAATGTTCATTAAATATATTTTGTTGCGTATTTGAGTTTATAATTTCGGTTACGCTCAGTTTGAGTTTATAATCAGGAAAACATTCAATAAAATTATGTTAACCTTTGATGTTATTTAGCTTTAAAGTTGTGTTATTTTTTAACATTTCCATTGAATTTTCGTTAGTTTTGTTACTAACCTCAGGTAGGGAGATCTTATCCTGCACTTCCTGCTGTTTCCCTCTTTTTTCTTGAGAGAGAGAAGGATGCCTCACAGACTCCTTGATCCTTACTCTCTCATTTTGTTGTTTCTCTTTCTGCCGTGAGATGTACCTACCCTGCGGGTCGCCTACCTCCCATTCCTTTTACACATGTTGACAGGCCGCACATGCCTAAAACTACAATATAGTCTGCAGTCTGTGTTTTCCGTCGTCCCTCAATGCTAATGGCATTTTACATGCCCCGCAGACCTTCGGATCCGGTCCTCTCCTACGTCAAGGCTTCCGCGGGATGCGTAATTTTATTACAAGATTTTTCTTTGATGAGTCTGTGCTGCTTGACAAATTCTTCTACACTAAAAGAAATTATTTTGTACCTTTAACAGAGTAAAATCCCATTTGTAACTCTTGCAATTATAATAATATTATATAAGATGCTTTAAGATTAATCTTAAAAAAGTATCTTATCTAAGTTTTTTAATTTTTTTAAAAACATAATCATCTTAAAAATAAATAAAGCCATCAAATACATATATCTATGCAGATTTCCTGGACTTTATTTATTGTGTAAATATTGTATAGAATATAGAAGGTGGTTTTCCCCTGTGTAGTTCGACTCACCGCCCACAAATCCCAAACCGCCCTCTTTGCTCCGATGGCTTTACGTTTCTCAGATGCCACTCAATTAGTTTTTCATCATGTTTCTGGCAGGCCGCCAGCCAGCTAGCGGGGAAAAGGCTGAGAAGTAGAAGAGAAACAACGGCGGATTTCGCTCAGGCAGAAAGGAAGGAAATTCCCAAAATGCGAAAAATGGTTGCCGCCACCTGTGAGGCTCTGCACTTTTCCCACACTTGGCCATTGGCCATTTCCATCTCTCCATCCATTTTGCTGCTGTCCCTTACCTTACGTTCAAACCACCTGTGGCTATGCAAAATGCATTCCAGGCGTTCCCTGAGCCCGTCTCGAATTTAGTTATATTTCAGTGCCCGATCCTCGAGGATCTTCAGGGCGATATGTTGCACTTGCCGGTCGTACACTTCAGCTTCGGAAGCCACTTTGGGAAAAAGAGCAACAAAGTGGTCACGGTTCAAAGGCAATCCGCTTCGTATTTCACATATGCCGCCGCCGAGGAAGTCAAGCAGGCGAAGCTCCGTCAGGCTGCCCTCTGTCAGGTGTACGAGGATTTAACAGGTATTTAGAGGGACCCAGACTAACCCTCCAGGTACTCGTTTCAAGGGTTGAATATTCGCAAAAAGAATAAATGACAAATATTATCCCAGACGAAGAGAAACTTAAGCAGGGTACGAAAGACTTGTCTGAATCAGCCAGAAAACTGAAAACACTTGGGAAAGGTGCAGGAACAGCAAAATTACCAAGAATTGAAAAACTAAATAGATCAGTTTCCTTCCAATTGCTATAAAGACATTTCGCAGAATGGAAAATCACTATTAATAAATATATGTGCTTTTTTTTATTAACGAAAGGGGTCGTGCATGCGGCATGTAATGGAAATTTTCATTTTAATCTATTAGAATTGAGATGGAATTCTTCCAAATATTCATTGCAAGGAATTTTAATGGAATTTAAAGTAGTATCCATATTCAAAACGGATTTAGACGTCTTTTGTAATTCAGGCTATCAACAATTTGTGTTAATTGGGCGTTTATGTTACAAATCTACAAAGGCAAGGCGATTTTCCTTTTATTTTAATATTTATTCTTCCAAGAGATAAAACATATGTTAAAAAACCGCTTTATATGTTTCTATGAATTTATTGAGCTGTCGTTCCGACTTATACATATACGGCTAGATCGACTCGGTTGTTAATGCTGAGCAATAATGCATACTTTATAGGGTCAAAAATTACGCCTTGAAAGGGGATTCCCTCCTGCAAGAGTATACAAAGATTCATTAAGAGAATAAAACATTTGTATGTCTAATAAAAAATACCATAAAAATATTTTGAAGGAACCAAAACAGAAGCATTTTTCAGTCTCTCTTACCATTAAATGATGGGAACATCTTTTCGTGACTTTATTCTCAACAAAAAAAATTCCCATAAATTCTGCATTCCCTGGGGGCACATTCCCTGTCCAAGTTTTCATTAGATTCTGGCATTCCTGAGATTTTCCTACCTTGTAAACATTTTGCTAGTCCATAAATCCCACCGATTTACATTAGGTAAGTTGCATTGTTTATCGCTTGTTTTGGGAATGCATAGCAGGGAATATTTATCTAAAAATTCCGATACGTCAGAGTGCACGACACGAACTGCAGTAATTCTCCTGCAGTTCCTGGACTTTGTTCAATTGCACAAGTGGCGAATGTCTCGCCAGATACAGATATTATAGCGCAGATGCCCGCTACAGATATATGTGTATAGATGCAATTGGCATCGGTTACAGCTGCACAATTCTGGATAAAATTAATGCAACAAAGCCGCCGTCTGTGGTGTGGCGCGGCCTTCTTCCATGTGTTGTGTCCATGTCGATTGGGGGTAAATGATTTGCACTTGAAAACATTTTCTAGAGCCCACTGCCTCCGTCGCCTCCCCCTTTTTCATTCTACGTTGCTTTCCTTCTGTGTGTCAAAAACTATGGGAAGGTCGCTTTTTTTTCGGGGGAAAAGAAATCGGCACAATTAAAATTGATGTCAACAGCTCGCAATTTGGCCGCTTTATGATCGACAGCGCATTGCCGGGGATTCGGCTGAGTATGCCAGCCCCTGTACACCATCCCACATGCCACATCCTCCATCTTCATAGCCTCATCTTAAGCACAATGGGGTTCTATTTTGGTTAGTCGCTGTGTTCTGCTTCTCCGCTTTTGTTTGTTTTATTTTGCACAATTTCTGCCTGGGTGCCGTAGGCTTCTCCCTCTCGATCTCTTCCTCCGACTCGCACACTCAATTGCATAAACAAACAAATCCACAAAATAGCCATAAATCAAACACGAAACTTTTTCCAGTCCCCTGTAAACAAACTATTGTTTGGAGGTGGATTGGTTGAACAAATTGGGAAATACTTCTGGTATTTATTTTTTATTTTGAGCGTTTTTAATAAATTTAAAGGAATTAATAATGATGATTATTTATTTATTTATTTATTTATTTGTTAAATTAGGATGTTCATATGTATAAAGAAAGTTAAAGTAAAAGTAATACAATTCGCTGACTGCGAACTTACGTCGCTTTGAAAGCCATGTATTGTTCAAAAGCAAAATTTAAAAACGACATAATCTCGGTTGGGTTTTGTACTGGGTAAGCTTAAGTCGGCGCTAAGCCAGATTAGCACTTAATCCTTTATCTAATTGAAACAAAAATGTATAAAAATACTTACATATATAATGATAAATATTTAAACAATTAAATAACCCTAAAAAATTTCACTTTTGAGCTCAAAAAACCATAAATTCGAGTCCTATTCCTTTAAGTATTTCTAATTTCATTTTGTTTTTCCACCACCAGAGATGTCCATAACAACGCTGCCCAGCCGCATATGCCTGGTGGGCAATGTCGGCCAGGATGCGGACACGCTGCAGGCAGCCGAATCCTTTGGACTGCCCATCGTCACCTCGGAGACGGGCCTGGACATCATCGGAGAGTCGGAATGGCGTACCTTTTACGTGCTCGATGACTTCGAGGGTGCCAGCTTCGAGGCGATACACAAGCAGAAGGAATGGTGAGTACTAGTCACTGCCACTAATAATAACACAGCGGAAAGCCGAAAAAGAACAAGAATGCTGCTTAATTTAGACAAAGCTGATGATGGTGGACACAAATCTGTCACATGTGGCTGGCTGTCCGCCTCCTCCCCTTTTTTTTTTTTTGCACCCACTTTTTCTCTGCGAGTGGCGACAAAGTCAAGAGCCATTATCATCGTCGGTGCCTCCATCATGCTGGGCATCAGCAGCGGCAAATTGAGTCTGAAATCGAGACACACGCATTGGGATACTGTCTCCTCTTCAATTTCCCCGCTGGATCCATTCGTTACTAGGGATGTCGGAAATATATCAAAATATCAAAATATCGATATTTTTTCTCTTAAAAA